>JABCMJ010026756.1:0-12476 GCA_014822125.1 Arbutus unedo | reverse complement strand
AGAAAAAAAAAGAATACAATTAGAGAGAATTTTCGCAAAAAATAGGTTATTCATTTTCTCTGTGTGACTTTGCAAAGAAAGGAAAACGGAAGTAAAGCAAAAATAACCTTATCGCGTTTAAATTTAATAGGAAAGAAGAAACTAATAATAAGGTTGACTTTCTAAATTCACAATTCAGTTGCTACTTTTCCTCTAGGCCAAGAAGGGACACTGAGTTTTTCATAATGTTCATTTTTATTAGTGACTTACGTATTAAGCAAATGTTGGGCTCTATTCAGTTGTCAAGAATTTGATGCTTGAAAATTGTTCTTGTGAAAAGTTTGGTGAAGTGAAGGAAAAGAGAATTGCTTTTTGTCTGTTTTCATTTCATAACAGGATTTTGTAGGGAAGTTTAGATTTAGGAGTTAAAGTGTGTAGGATGTGGGTCCTACAAGTATATTCAGGATGTCAGTTCCACAAGCTTCCTTTCCTTTTCCAACAGTTGAATGGGGCCTTAAGGACATTTAGACTGATCAATTATTGAAGTGTTAGGTTGTTTATTTCTGCCACAAAGAACGTGCTTGGGTTGTCGAAAAAAGTAGTAGTGGCTAACTGTTGTGTAAATTAACTTTTTTCAATTATATAAATTCTTACGAGTCTAGGATAATAACGAGTCAAATTAAATTCAAAATTCGTAATTAATATGCTTGTTTGACCTTTTGAAATCAAGATTTTCTCCTTCATACATTTGATACCGAACATATGATGATACTGATTCAAATGTGGAAAAAATGATTGTTTGGTGATTGTATAACATAATCTTAGGGATTTGATTGTACATAATCTTAGGGATTTGATTAAGTAGTTAATTTAGGAATGTCATATAGGTAATTGTTCTATATTTTCCTTGTTAAACTTGTAATTTGTTCTATATATCGTGCCTCCTTCTAGAAGAAGAATACATAGGAAACCTGTTGCATAAACACTCTCGGCATGGTATAAGAGCAGGTTATAATACCCCAATCTGATATCTCTTTCTCCCTTTCTCTACTGCTCGATATCTCTTTCTCTCCAACTCGGTGTGCCTCCCTCTCACACCCGTTGAATCTCGCTTCCTCGCTTGATCTTGTCGGAAAATCTCACCGGAAAATCTACTCTTTGTGTTATCTCGCTGTACTCGTCAATTTCTACCTATCTGACCTTGCTGCCCTCTCGCCGGAATGTACTTGCAGGAATGTACTAACGGAAAAACTTGCCAGAATCTCGCTGCCGACCTCGTTGCTCTCTATGTTATCTTGCTGGAAAATCTCTGTTTATGGAGCATCAGCGACGGTCTCTGTTTGTTGCTCGATTTATGCCTAGTTTACCTTCTCCTACCTATGATTCAGTTCGTTCGCAGCTTTTGGGAGAACGGACTTTACCATCTCTTGGTGAGGTCTTCAGTTGTATCCGTTACGCCACCATTTCTGATAGTAGTTCTACTTCTGCATCTCAGTTACCTTTTGACTGTTCAGCTTTAGTCACTACAGTTTCCCATGGTGGTTGTACACGTGGTGGTTCGACATCAAGAGGAAGTGGCCGTGGTAGTTTCAGTCGTGATTAGGGTTGAGGTGGTTTCAATCGCGATACCGGCCGAGGTTTTGGTCATGACTCTGGCCATGGCGGTTGATCACCAAGAGGAGGTGGCCGAGGCCGTGGATAGGTGCCTCGTCACTATTCTTGGTGCAATGTTGATGATCATACTATTGACTATTGTTGGGATCTCGATGGTCGCCCTTTTGCCCACCAGGTCATAGTTTCTAAGGATAATTGATTGTAATTCTCTTCCAGTACCGCCCCTCGTGTAATTACTATTCCAGAGGAAGAGTATCAGCGATATCAGTCTGCTCAGACTTCTCATCTGTCCACTGCTACGCTTGCTCAGAAAAGTCCACCTTCTGCTTATCTTGCTTCCAAATCTCCTTGGGTCATTGACTCTGAGGCTTCTGATCATGTGATTGGTGCTCCTACTGTTTTGTCTGATTGTCGTCCCTTTCTCATGTTGCTGGTTTGGGTTCGGTTACATTAAATTTTTCTTTTTGTTTAGACTCTGTTTTGCATGTTCATCGCTTTCCTTTTAGTCTTACATCAGTGAGTAAAATTACCAAAGTCTTCAACTGTTCACTCACATTTTTATTGTGTCTTTCAGGATCTCAAGACGAGGGCGAAAATTGGTAGCGGTGTTGAACGTTGTTGAAAGGTTTAAGCCATAGATTTCTGTATATTCATCTCCTTAGGAGGATGCACACTATATATAGGACATCTTACATATTCAAATAAGGAAATATAAATTAGTAACAAATCACCTATCATTCTATATTCCTAACCTATCATTATATACTCCTAAATTACTTCTAATCAAATTCCTAAATGAACTTCCTAATTATACCCCTTCCAAATTATATTGACAACACTCTCCCTCAAGCTGGAGAGTATATATCATGAACACCCAGCTTACGACAAATGGAATCAATGGTGACCTTGGGAAGCGCTTTGGTGAAGATATCCGCAAGTTGGGAATCGGAAGGAACAAAGGGAGTTGTAATATCTTTCGACTCTACTTTCGATCGAACAACATGACAGTCAACCTCGATATGCTTGGTTCGCTCATGAAATACTAGATTATTGGCTATATGAATAGCAGCTTGATTATCGCAATAGAGCGGAGTCGGATCATGAACTGGAAATCCAAATTCTTGAAGAAGCGTGCGTAACCAGGTCAGCTCACAAGCGGTATGAGCCATTGCCCGATACTCTGCCTCAGCACTCGAGCGTGCCACAACCGATTGCTTCTTGCTCTTCCATGTTACAAGATTGCCATCTATAAAGGTGCAATAGTCGGTAGTAGAATGACGGTCAGCAGGGGATCCTACCCAATCAGTGTCAGTGTATCCTTCAATTCGAAGGTGCCCAAAAGATTTATATAGAAGCCTTTGGCCGAGAGCATTCTTGAGATATTTTAGGATACGAATGACTGCTTCCATGTGGGGAACTTGAGGATAAGTCATAAACTGACTCACAATACTGATTGCATAAGAAATATCTGGCCGAGTGATGGTAAGGTAGATGAGTTTACCCACTAGTCTTTGATACATCTCCGAATCGTTAATCAATTCACTCTCATCAGGCATTAACTTGAGATTAGTTTCTATAGGAGAGGCCACGGGTTTAGAACCAAGATACCCTCTATCTTTCAAAAGATCAAGAGTGTACTTCCTTTGGGATAGACTGACACCTGCTTTGGATCTAGCAACTTTGATTCCAAGAAAGTACTGAAGCTTATCCAAATCTTTGGTGAGAAAACTGGAACAAAGATGACTAATTAGGGTCTGGATTGCATGAATATCACTTCTAGTAATTACAATATCATCCACATATACAACCAGAATCACAATGCCTTTGCTGGTGTGGTTGAAGAGGATAGAGTGATCAACCTGACTGCGAGTCATGCCATAAGAGATAACCGAGTTGCTGAATTTATCGAACCAGACTCTGGGACAGAGTGATCAACCTGACGATGAACAGTGCGGGTGGTGAATAGTAACGCGGCGATGGACAGTGGCGCGGCGATAAACAGTGCTCGCGATGAACAGTACGCGCTTGGATTTTGGGACAGTGATAGTGGTGGGTGACGGCTAGGGTTTGTCGTCCCGCTCTGATACCATGTTAAATTTAATGGTTCTGAATAATTTTCTATTCATGAAGTGTAATATTTATACAAGTAAAATGAGATCTAATTTAACTCTAACTCTAACTAATCTACTATTTTATTTAGAAAACAAAACATAATCCTAATCTAGTTACAGTCCTATACACATAAAACTTTAACAATTATTCTTTTCTATCAAGCATAGGTATGCAGAAGCAACTAGGAATTTACTTGAACACTAGACAAACCTCCCTCAACCTTGCTCATTACCACTGTTCATTACCACTGCACTGATACTTCTAAATTCTAAAGTGTAGTTGTACAATTACTGCATTTGGGAACGGCTCTAGTACATCGAATACGTATCGGTAGGCATGTCTTTGGACCGGATTTGGTTCGGATCCATCATGATCCAAATTGGATCTGAATAAAAAATTATCCGAATCCAAGCTGAATCGACTTCGCAACTCTTTTTGAAGTTGATCTGGATTTTGAATCCAGAAATCGGATGTCCGATCTAGAAATTTGACTTCAGCAAAGGGGAGATATTGGATCGAGGTCACCATCTCTTGACAAATTAGGCATTAAGGGTTTTGTCAAATTGAGGTACGCGGATCGGATCGGAAAGTAACCGGATCAAATCAGATATATTTTAATCCGGTGCGTAAAATTTTAAATTATTCTCATTAAGATTATTCGAACCAAATGTTATTGAATCGAGTCTTTTGACAATCCTAGACTATTGAGGACTGCAAACATATTTGGGTGTAGGTACACTATGGGTAAAGGATGGTACTTTATAGGTACGAGTATGGTACTGTGAATGTAGTCTAGTGTAGCTTAGCTTATTTGACCACATTGTCTTGTGCAATAAACTTATTCAATAATACAGTAGAATAAAGTTTTCCTTTCTAACATGGTATCAGAGCTTAGGGTAAGGGTTAGGGTTTAGCATCACCTCTCCTTTGCATCTGCATCTGCATCTCCTCTTCACCCCCTCTGCCGCCGCCGCCGCCGCCCACCGGCCTTCTCCCCATCGCCGCCGCCGCCGACCATCCTTGCAGGCTTCTGTCTTCCCAGATCTGGGATCGCCCACCTTCGCCAAACCTCCGTCCACCCTCGTCAGTCGATGCCGCAGTTCGTCATCGGCCGCCACCGGTGCAGTTTGCCGGAGATTCGTCTCTAGTAAGCTCGATCTGTGAGTTCCCAGATCCGAGATCGACCACCTTCGCCGGACCTCCGTCCACCCTCGTCGGCAGTCGCCGCCGTTCGCCAAACCACTGCTGTTCTTCGTTGGCTGCCACCACCGCCGCCACCGCCACCGTTTGCCGGAGACTCGTCTCTGTGGTTTATTCTCTGGTATTTGGTCTACGTCAGTCGGAGATCTTTTGGTGTTCTCTGGTATGCTCCAAGTCAGTGGTATTTGCTTTACATTGGTATGCTCTAAGTTAGTGTATCTGCGTTACATCAGTGGTGGGTTATTCTCTGGTATTTGGTCTACGACAGTGGGTTTACCTCTTATTCATTCATCATGTCGGATGATAAAACGCAAGCCATCAACATACGATTAACGGGTAACAACTATTCGTATTAGTTCCATGTTATGAAAATTTTTATTGTGGGCAAGGGGTTATGGGAATATGTCGATGATTCAATCTTGTAGCCATCTGATTCAAAAGCCGATAACTACAAAATTGCTCTTGCAAAATGGGATATGGACAATGCCAGGATTCTTACTTGGTTTCACAACTCTGTCAAACCAAATATTTGTATGAATTTCTCCAAATACAGTACAACGCAGAAAGTTTGGGATTATTTAAAAACTATGTATTTGGAGTCTAATTTCGCTAAACAGTATGAGATTGAGATATCTATTCGGAGTGCTACTGAAAGGGATAAGTCGGTTCAGGAGTTTTACAATGACTAATTACTAATTATTGGAATCAGCTGGCTCTTATGGTACCTTCAGATTTGCAATATCTTGATAGTTATGTTCAGTACAGGGAGAAACAACGTCTTGTCCAGTTTCTCGTGCCTCTTCGAGATCAGTTTGAGCCTCTTTAGGGGGCTATCTTGCACCGTTCTCCCTTACCATCAGTTGATGGTGCCGTGCGTGAGATTATTGTCGAGGAAACTAGGTTCAAAGTGTCTTATGTTGCATCTCCTGCTCAGTCTGTGTTTGCCACTCCCATGGCTACTTCGAGCCAGTCTTTGGCACCGATCCTACCCACTCCAGTTTCACATTTGATTCAAGTAATTGGCAAGCCCAAATCTCGTGTAGCTATGGATGAATGTAGTTTTTGCCATCAGAAGGGTCACTGGAAGAATGCGTGCCCCAAACTTGTTCAAGCCAAGGGCCGTATCTCTTCTCACTCGACCACCCCCTCATTCTCTCGGCCTCCACAGCACTCCTACCGTGCCCCAACAGCCCTCGCAGTCTCTACCCCTATCAGTATTTCATCTTTCTTCTCCTATGAGCAGTTTCAACAGTTTCAAGCTTTCTTGGCTGCCACTGAAAAGAATCATTAACAAGCTTCTGCTATGATCACTACTCTCTCAAGTTTGCCTAGTCCTCACACCACAGGTACCTTACACACCACCTGGATTTTTGACTCAGATTCTTTTCATCATATGTCTCCTGATGTTTCCCTTATGAGTAACTGCATTTCCCCTATTTTCCCCATTAGTATTGCTATTGCAAATGGCTCCCCGATGCATGTTGTTTCTGTCGGTTCTATTTCATCTCTTTCATTATGTCTTCCTGATGTCTTTTATGACCCTCACTTATCTTTACGTCTTATTTCGATTAGTCAACTTTCTGATTCGGGTTTTGACGTTTTGTTCTCTTCATCTAGTTGTGTTGTACAGGATTGGGTGTCCAAGAAGCAGATTGAGAACGGCCGTAGAGTTGGTGACCTCTATACTTTGGAAACGTTGCACCTTCCTTTGCCATCTACTCCCACCGTCTTTTCCTCCTTTTCTTTAAATGCAACATCTTCTCCTTTTTACCTTTGGCATTCTAGATTAGGTCATTTGTCTAGTGAGCGTTTGAAACATTTAGTTAAGTCTGGTCTTTTGGGTACCATCCCTATTAGTGACATTTCTGATTGCAGTGGTTGTAAGTTGGCCAAAATGTCCGCCTTACCATTTAATAAAAGTACGTCTGTTTCTACTTCTCCTTTTCATCTTATCCACACTGATTTGTGGGGACCTTCCCCTATTGCAACAAAGGGCGATTCTATGTATTATGTTTCTTTTGTTGATGATTACAGTCGGTATACATGGACTTATTTACTTACGCACAAATCGGACTTTTTCAAAGTTTATCGCAATTTTCACAATATGGTGCATACTCAGTTTTCTACTACCGTCAAAATCCTTTGGTCTGACTTGGGTGGGGAATACTTTCTTTTTGAATTTACTGAATTTTTAGTGACTCATGGCACTATTCACCAATCTTCCTGTTCGGACACTCCTGCCCAAAATGATCGCGCTGAGCGCAAATACCGTCACCTCTTGGATATTGCTCGGTCTCTTCTTCTCTCGTCATCTGTCCCTTCTGTTTTCTGGGGCGAAACTGTACTCACTGTTGCCTATCTCTTGAATCGCATGCCTACCCCACTTCTCTCCGGTACTTATCCGTATGAGCGTCTCCATAGTCACCTTCCCAACTATTCCCTTCTTCGTATGTTCGGGTCTACATGTTTTGTTCTTCTTCCCAAGCGGGACCGCAATAAACTTAGTGTTCGTTGTGCTCTCTGTGTTTCCTCAGGATACGGTATCCACCAAAAAGGTTATCGTTATTATGATTCTGGGACTAAAAAGTTATATGTGTCCCGCCATGTCACCTTAATCGAGTGTTTACCCTATTTCTCCCTTCCCCCGAAACTAACCCCTGTTACGAAGGACGACCTTGTTCTTCTTGATCTTTTTCCTGCTGATGTTCCTCCACTTGAATACATTGCCACTGTGGACGTTTTTGACCTTCCTCCTACCTTTTCGGATCCCTCTCCCTCTATCCTCATTCCACCCTATCCTTTCGTCTATTCCCTCTGTCGTACAACTTCCCTTGCCCCAGCTCCACCTCCCGACTCTCCGGCCCATTCCCCTGTATCTTCGGACCTTGATCCTCCTGATCGTCGTTATCCCCCTCGCGATCGTCATCTCCCGGTAAGACTTGGTTTTACTAATACTTGTTTCTCTTCTTCCTATCGTTCTTTTCTTTCTCGTATCCATGCTTATTTTGAGCTCATATAAAGAAGTTTGTAATGATCCTAATTGAGTGCATGCCATGAATGACGAGCTGACTGCTCTTGCCAAAACTCATACTTGGGATTTGGTCTCTCTGCCAGCGGGGAAGAATCTCATTGGATGCAAATGGATTTACAAGGTCAAAATTCATTCCGATGGTTCCTTAGAGCGGTATAAAGCTCGTTTGGTTGCTAAGGGGTTTTCACAAGAATATGGCATTGATTATGGACTTTCGCGCCTTTTGCCAAAATGACCACAGTTCGTACTTTGATTTCTGTCGGTGAAGTGCATCAATGGCCTCTCTTTCAGTTGGATGTTAGAATGCATTCCTTAACGGCTATTTATCTGAAGAAGTCTACATGCGTATCCCTCCGGGACTTTCTCATACCACCGGACTTGTTTGTCGTCTTCGACGTGCACTATATGATCTTAGGCAGTCTCCCCGTGCCTGGTATGAGCGTTTTCACTTTGTTGCTTTACAAATTGGCTTCCTTCCTAGTACGCATGATTCTGCACTCTTTATTCGTCGCACGTTTACGGGGCTTGTTCTTCTCTTATTATATGTCGACGACATGATTATTACGGGTTCTAATTCTGCTGTTATTAGTGAGGTGAAGTCCCACCTCTTTCACAAGTTTGAGATAAAAGATTTAGATCCTCTTTGTTATTTTTTGGGTATTTTGGTTGCTTCCTCCCCCAAGGGTTATCTCTTATCTCAGACCAAGTATGCAACCAATATCCTCCATCGTGCCCATCTCATTGATGATAAGTTTGTTGATACCCCTATTGAATTGCATGCCAAGTTCTCCACTACCGATGGAGTTGTTCTTGATGATCCTACTGAATTTCGCGAACTGGTTGGTTGCTTGGTATATCTTATTGTGACTCGTCCCGATATTGCTTATGTTGTCCATATTATTAGTCAGTTTGTCTTTGCCCTTCGATCTACCCATTGGGCTGCCCTGCTCCGCATCTTGCGGTACGTTCGTGGTACTCTCTATCAATGCTTACTGCTCTCCTCCACTTCGAGTTTGACTCTCCAAGCATATGCCAATGCTGATTGGGCCGGGGATATTACTGATCGCAAATCAACTTCTGAGTTTTGTGTGTTTCTTGGTGACTCCCTCATCTCTTGGAAAAGCAAGAAACAATCTGTTATTGCTCGCTCCACTGCTGAAGCTGAATTTCGGTCTATGTCTCAGGCGACCGCTGAAATTGTCTGGCTTTGTTGGCTTTTGTCGGATATGGGTGTTTCACTTGACTCTCTCACACCTCTTTATTGTGATAACAAGAGTGCTATTCAGATCGCACAGAATTCTATCTTTCATGAGAGAACGAAGTATATTGAGATTGATTGTCATTTCATCCACCAGCATCTCTAGTTTGGCACTATTGATCTCCCCTTCGTTCCGTGCTCCCTTTAATTGGCTAATTTCTTCACTAAGACTCACACTGCTACTCGCTTTCTTCTTCTCTTTGGCAAACTCACGATGCTCTCCGCTCTCACATCCTGAGTTTGAGGCAGGGTGTGAACGTAGTCTAGCATAACTTAGCTTATTTAGTTATTTGTTCTTACTTTAAGGGTATTTTTGTCCGTTTATCTTATTAGGGTTTTTAGGGTTACTAGGCTTAGCCTATTTAACCACATTGTCTTGTACAATAAACTTATTCAATAATACAGTAGAATAAAGTTTTCCCTTCTATCAGGTATAACTATCATTTTTTTTACCTTTTAGCATAATAGATGATTGATAAATAACCGTAGAAAAATAAGAGTGTGGACGTGTGTTATTAATTAGAAAATTGTATTTTAGGAAAATATATTATTTGTATTCCTAGAATTTGGAGATTGATTGGGTGTTGGTTGAGATTTGATTTGATTAGGTAAGCTTCATTATTTTGGGGAATCAGTTGGGATTGTTTCTTGTTTTGTAGTTAGGAATTTGTGTATATGCTCTTGTATATAGCCTTTGAAAAAGTATTAAAAAATACTTTCAGTTCTCTTCTTTTTTTTTTTTGTTTTTTAGCATGGTATCAAAGACCTAGGCTCGAATTTTTCTGGAAAATTAATTTGGGTTGATGCCCAGCCTTAATCATTGATCAACCCTGAAGCTTTTGGTTGTTTGCCTTTATCGCAACAATTTCTTCTCCGACCAAGCACTGTAGTTTCCAACCCCTAGCGCCTCAATCCTGAAACATTGTCGTGTTCGTAGTTCGAACCAGTGCCGCAACGACAGCCACCTGTTCGCTAGCACTAGTCTCCCAGTGCCGCAGTGACAACCATCTGTCCAACACGATTTTTTTCTTCTTATTTTTTGCTAGCCTTCATTGCAATAATCTCTTTTTTCAGTTGTGTGTTGCTAGCCTTCATCGCCTAAAACAGATACTACCACGGCAAACTCCCCCTGTTGTCGAACCACCACGGGAAACTGTAGTGACTAAAGTGGAACGGTGAGAGGATAATTGAGATGCAGAAGTAGAACCACTATCCGATAAGGTAGCCTGACGAATACGACTGAAAACCTCACTACGAGATGGTAAAGTTTGGTCTCCCAAAAGCTGCGAACGAACGGAATCATACTTGAGAGAAGGCAAACTGGACAGAAATCGAGCAACAAACAAAGACTGTCGTTGACGCTCCATAACCTGAATATCAGCATAAATAGGCTCAGCAATCTTGATCTCCTCACAAAGACCACAAAATCAAGCTTAATGAGATTCCAAGCACTTTTCGCCCATGGTTAACGAGAAAGAGGCCTGATGAAGATCATATGTCCGGCGAAGATTATTAACCCTTGAATACATCTCCTGAACCTGTTTCCAAACATGCGGAGCGGTGGGTAAAAATATCAAAGGACCACTAATCTGAATTCCCTACAATTCTAGAGGTCGATACGAATGCCTGTGTCTTCAGATTTTCAAGCAGCGAATGTGGAACTAGTGGATGCAGGAGAATCATCGATGAGTCACTGAGTGGTTGAGTCACTCTCAAAATAGACCTCAACAGCCTTGACCCAAAGAACATAACTCTTCCCATTCAAAAGAATGGAAGTAATAGGCCTCCTGTGGCGGAAGTAAGAAGAACTAGCAACAGTATGAGAAACAGTTGAGGCAACAGATTCAGACTCCTTTTCAAATATAACGCCAAACCCACAAAAAGAGCAAATACGACGAACCACGATCTCAACCAAACAACCAACGAACGGTGTCCACCAACAAAACAAACTAACAACTGATCAATGAAACGCCAAACAAAGCAAGGAGCATTAATCACCTCAGCCGTCAACATAACCAAAATGGCTGAGGACAAATAACACATGGACATGGAGGAAAAGTCCCGAAAACCATACGAACGGCAGAAAAATATGAGAAAAGCATTCGAATGGCCTAAAGGCACATAGATCAGACACTAGAGGACTCGCAGGAGACTGGTAGAAGGTTAGCGGAGGCTGGCTGGATGTTGGTGGTTGACTGGTAACTGGCGGCGGCGGCTGCTGGTGGCGGTGATTGGCTGCGGCGACTGCTGGCTGTGAATGCTACTAGGGTCTAATAATATTAGGGTTTGGCTAGGGTTTGGTAAGTTTAGTTTGAATAGGATTAAGGTTAGGGTTGGAATGGAATAGATTAGGGTTAGGCTTGAGACGGAATAGATAAGGGTTTATGGTGGAATCAAAACCAACATGTTATCCGGGAGAAAGAGAGAGAGAGAAATAGAAGTGTATAGGGTATTAAGTAACCCTATCACATAAAAGTTTTTATTTATGTGGGCAACTATCTAACTAAAAGACTTCACATAATCAATGTAGGACTAACTTTAATATTCTAACAAAGATGTATCCCACCGTGAGAGGACTGCCACTTCTCTTTCTTTCGGTCCTCTTCGCTCTAAGCTACTGTTCACATGGTGATTTAATAGCCAACACCTGCAAGAAAATTGAATATCCCAATCTTTGTATCTCAACCTTGAGATCCAGCCCCGACAGAAAATCTGCAGATGTCAAAGGGCTGGTCCATATCATTTTAAAAGTTGCACTTGCTAAAGCAGATACTACTTTCAACCAAGTTAATAATTTACTCGAAAAGACAAGGGGCCGTCTCTTAAGACAAAGTCTCACCATTTGCGCTCGTGTGTACGGACATGCTCTTGATTATATCCCTAAAGCCATTCAGTATGTGGATGCAAATAATAAGGTCGAAGCTAAAATTAATGCAGAAGCAGCTTTGATAGATGCTGATACTTGTGAGGACTCATTCACTGAAAGATTAAATAGTATATCACCTTTCACAGCTGACGATAATACTCTGAAACAACTAGCTGCAGTTGCTTTGGGATTTATAGATTTTCTTGGTTGATTGCCTGTTCGTTAGCCGATTTTCTCCTTCCTTTGCAATACTGACTGAATAAATGAAGGAATTGATCGTTTTCTATTTCTTAAGGCTCTTCCCTCTTCTTTTTTTCCACATGTAATCTGAAGAATCTTAAGTCCGTGCAGCATTATGTGATTGTGTTAAACTGTTATTTCATGACTGGAGTGTACTTAATCATGTTGTATGCAAT
>JABCMJ010026753.1:0-20042 GCA_014822125.1 Arbutus unedo | reverse complement strand
GGCCGGCGCATCAGCGACACTTTTGCCGATCGATCAATTGTTAATTGGATTGAAAACAAGTGAAGGACACAATAATGAATCACATATTCAAATAGAAGTTTTGTTCAAGCATCTCTATAAAATGGTACCCCATAATTGAGATGCCCTTGTTTTAAACTAAATGAGATGGTACATATCTGATTCCCAAGTAATCACTCTTTCCATTACATATTTAGATAATGTTGTTTGTGTGTCATTTCTTGATACGTAATTGATTTACTGTCCCATGCTTGACTGTCACAATTGATATGGTCGATGATCATTTGTTTTAAGATATTTTCTGCCATTAATTGTGATCGATACTCGATGTGTAATTAATCTTTCCCCTTACGTGAAGGCTCAATGTTAGTTCCCTAAGCCAGATTCATGGCTCAACACATTGGTTCAACAATAATTATACATGTCGTTCTAACTCCTTTGTTTTTCCTAGCTAGGTTGTATGGAAAAATTACTTGAATGGCGACCAAATCTAGCAAAGGAAGCAGACTTGTATGGATGGACACCACTTCACTGTGCCGCACGTCGTGATTTTTACGAATGTTCTGAGAAACTTCTACAGGTGGATAAATCAGCAGCATGCCTAACTGCAGACGGAGATGAGAAAAACACTGCTCTTCATATAGCAGCTCGCTGGGGGTGTCGAAAAGCAATGGAGGCGATATTAATACACTGTCCAGATTGTTGGGAGATGGTCAACGGGAGAGGCGAAAATGTTCTTCACCTTGCAATCTTTTTCGACCAAGTTCTGATGGTTGTTTTTATTCTAAAGGCACAGTGGGTCGAAAATCTTCTAAACTATAAAGACATGGACGGAAACACCCCTCTCCATATACTTGCTGATTCCTACGTTGGCAAAATTGATATCGGGTGGTATCATATAAGGGAACTTATAAGCCACCCAGTAGGAGACAAGGGTTCTTTTAACAAGGAAAACTCGACTCCTCTAGAAATAGCATCTCAGCACACCCAGGTTTGAATCCTAATTAACCATTATAAACATCTAATATGTTCCACCGACATGCAACGATATTACGAAACAAAACAATTCAATGGTCAATAGGGTTGATTAAATTTCCAACATGCACGCTGCTAGCACAAGTATATTATTGTATACAAATATATTTATACGTGTGTGTGCGTGTTTTGGTTTACGCTTATAGTATATCTGGCATAATTGTTAAGTTCATTTGTATGATTCGAATGATATGGTGCGGGTGGAAGATGGTGGTTTTTAATAAGTTGATATTTCAATAAGAGCAACACTTGAATTATTTTTACTTTGATATCGCCAAACCAAAAAATATATTGCAGGGTCCTATGAGAAAAAGGCTGCTCAAAGTTCATGCTCCACGGGGTTGGAGAAATATTGTAGGTGAAGATAGTGACCAGAAAACAAAGTGGGTGAAAATACAGGCAACAAACAAAGCTGAACTAGTAGTTGATCAACGTAAATGTGGTGACACTTTTATGGTAGTGGCAACATTGATAGCAACTGTCACGTTTGCGGCTGGTTTTACATTACCTGGTGGCTATGATGGCAATGAGGGTCCAAACCAGGGCATGGCGGTTCTAGTGAGAAGAGCCGCTTTTAAAGCATTTGTCATATCCAATGCAATAGCCATGGTTTCCTCAGTTTCTGCTTTGTTTCTCATCGTAATAGGAGCGTTCTATACAGACCAATCGAAGATTGCTAACCGGACTATGTGGGGCTTTCGCCTCATACTAATGGCCATAGTTGGAATGACGATTGCTTTCATTACTGGAATGTACGCAGTGTTGGCTAATCCATCAGGTCATGGCCTCGGGATTGGAGTATGTGTTATTGGCTGCTTCGTCATCCTCATTGAATATGGTGCCCTCCACATTGCTTGTTGTGACATATTTGCGAGTCTTTTTCCGTATGGAAACTTGTGAATAAACTTGAGAATAAATGTATGCATCCCTTGGAATATCGAAATAAAGTTGCTTGGCAAATTCAATTAATGTATCATTTTCCTTTTTGAGACTCAATTAATGTATCATTTTTCTACACATGATATTTGTATAATGAGGCTTTCATTTCTCCAGGGTTTTTTTCCGTTGCCAAAATAGTTCGCTTTAATCTTGATGGATTAATCAAAAGCGATGGATTAATCAAATGCAGATGAAAAAAGAGGTTTTGTGTTAAGTTATTAGATGGTTCTAAGTTTCAAAAAAACTCAGTATGTCACACTATACTTTGAATTGGTTTCACTTAGATAAAACCAAGGCAAGCTAGCTATCTTCGAAAAGCCAATACAGCACTAAGCATGTCTCCTCTGGTGTGGCTAGACCTTTTTCCATAATAGATTTAAACATCTGCAAATATAATAATTATCAAATTTAAGGGAATGGCAGCATGGGGTTCTTTGGTATAAAACCTTTTCCTCTCTCTCTCTCTCTCTCTCTCTCTCTAAATATAGTTGAGAATTTGGAGGATTGCGGTGACTGAGAATAGAGAGAATTGGGGTATAAAAAGATTCTTCAACATTTTGGGGGTTTTATACTCAGTGTTTTCCATATGTTTAATAAGATGTATGGGATATAATGGAGGTTGAAACGTAGTCTGATGCAATAATAAGGTTGTTCTAATATAATCTTTGGATTGCGTGTATTCAATTGTTTTTTAGAAGCATAATGTATTGGGTTCTCTTTTTAAAGACATAATGGAAAATATCTAACAAAATATATGGAGCTGATAAATGAATTAAACGAATCAAGCAACATATTTGTTCAAATATGATTTGAAAACTTGATGAGCTTCAAAAATATTAGCCAACTTAGTTTGCTTATTTGTTGAGCTATTCTCTAACGAATTTTTATCGAGCCAATCTCAACTAGTTTGAATTTTTAAACATCATAAGTTAAATGAACTGAGTAATGACTTATTCAAATTTGATTTTGAAAGTTTAACGAGCGTAAAACATATTTAGGATGAATTTATATACGTAAACCGATTTGATCGCGTTCAGTATTTTGCATACCAATTGGGGGAATCGATTCAGTCGGGTTCTTTAGTGAACCGGAGATATGAGCCTAATTGGACCGCATTGAAGAAAAATTACAACGAAAATCAGCAACAGTAACACAAATACAGAAAACATGCAAAAGGAAAATAATAATTCTTCTTCTGTCCCAATTTATTTGTCTATTTTTTGGATTTCAACTTATTAAGCAGACACAACCATTACTCTTTAAAAATTTAATTTTTCAAGAATTCTCCTCACATTCTTAGCATTAAGTAAATTCTCCAATGCATAATTTAAAAAAAAAAAAAGGACATTAAAGATATCTTCTACAAGTAAACTTAAAAATAAACAAATATTTTAAAATATATAGAAGTCAAAAAATAGACTAACAAATCGGAACGAAGCGAGTAGCAGGAACAACAAGATGCTACTATATATAGATTATAAAACAAATGCAAGAAACAAAAAAAAACCCTAGATTTATGTCTGTGATTGAATTTTGATCGAACGATCGAATCCCAACAAAAGGCAGCTACCACTCCATTAACACTCGACCATTAGCTCTACAATTCTTCAGAGAGAGAGAGAGACCAGAACATATGCTTTAGAAAGAGAGGGTTTTGTCTTACAGTTTGTTCTGATTGAGTTTTACTTTGAAAAAAGGTATTGTGTGTTGTTAGATTGGATTAAGAATGGGTGCAAGATTATTTTTGTTAGGCTGGGCTGTAAGAATATTTTGGTGTAATTTTTTTACTGTTTAGAATTTTCGATTCTGCTCTGTCAATTTTGATAAAAATATTTCGATGTCCAAAATCGAATAAAAAGATTGGAAAAACCATCCTAACAAACCAAAATCAAACCAAGTCCTATTTGGAACCCACCTATAGGTTTTTTCGATCGAATTTTTTATTATGTTTTTGCAATTATTTGAACCCTAGCATAAACGCAAAGATCACATGCTCTTTCCAATAGGAATAAAAAATAAACAAAGAAGACCGTTTCTGAAAATCCCGTCCAAATGCCGACAATCTGGATTTTTCATCCGGACGGTAATTGCCTCTAGATGCGCATTTTGTTGCCTTTTTCTAATTATGGTTATAATAAAATTAGGGTTAGAGTTTTTTATATATTCTTTTGGGAGCTTTTCTAAGACATATGACTTTTAGAGAAATAGAAAAAGAGAGGCTTAAAGCCAAGAGAAATTACAAAAAGAGAGGCATAACTTTTGCTACTTATAGGAGGAACGTTTTATGGTTTTTGAGGTGTGTAGGATAAGAATTAATTGAGTCTTTGTTTAAGCTTAATTTATTTGAATGTTTATTTTTTGTATCCTTTATTTTTTAAAATTTATAATATTTTGTATAAGAATATATAATATTAATTTTTAATTCATAACTATTATACCTAAGTTTTCATGAATTTTTTTTTTGGAGAGCTTTATGTTAGGAATAGCAACATGAAGGATCCGGAATGAAATTGAATATTTTGACATGTTTCATATTTATCGTTGTTAAGGGTGTAAAAAAATGACCAATCTATTTCAGTTGAAAAAACTCATTGAAAATTTTAGGCTGAGAGCTTCGAGACGTAGTTTTGTTCTTTTGATTCAGCGGTAGGGTTTGATGTTCTCTTTAGGTTTTTACAGTTGGATGAAATTGCTAATTGACAGCTGAGGTTATTTCTATAGAATTAGTTCGGTTCCGTTGGTTTAAATAAAAAAACGGTTAGACCAAAATTGAACCGACAAACCAAAAATGTATATTACAGAAAACTAAAACCAACCGGTCCTTATTTTAGACTGAACGAACCATGGTTTTTCAGCTAACCTTTCATCCCAAGTTATGATTGATTGGCCTGCGGGAAAATGAGGCGTGTATTTATGTGGCCCAAGTGGTCCATATAGATTATGGATTCATTTGGACTGTGGTATTTATTGAATTATTTTTTTGTCCTTATGTAATATTTATTTGTAATTTTTCATCTTTCACAAATTTTTTGTAATTTATTGGTTCATCTCAATTAAAATTTTTAAAAAGTTATAAATAATGGACCACATTTGAAAAAAATTCAGAAAAGACAAAAATAAATAAAAAAAGAGTTTTTTAGCTTATTCGTCGTTTTTAGTGACATTTTTTTAACTTTTAGACATAATTTTATACTTTTTAGATTTATTTCATCGAGACGGACTAATAAACTACAAAATATTGAGGTCAAAACAATAAATGCAAAAAAAAAAATTGTATAGAGAGAAAAAATAAATTAGGCCAAAGAGACCCTATTTATTTTTTTTCGCTTTGACTTGTAATCGTCGTTTGTTGATCCTACTTTATTCGAGCTTTTTTTTTCCCTATCGTATTGTATATTTACTGTAATTTAATATTTTTTTCAAGCATTGTAACTGATTTAGTGAGAGTCGGGTTAATGTATATATTTCTATTTAGAGAGATCATTGTTGTATATTTATATTTTTTTAATTTTAAGGCTGATCATTTGTACATTTTTTTTGTGACTTATTTATGTGTATTTAGAAACGGAGTATTTTAACGTTACCGAAAGGAAAGACGTTTCAGTTGGTATCAGAATGGGGTCCCAAAAAAATTCCATGAGTTTCACATATATTATTGAAACAAATATCTAACCAGACTTGTCAAGGTCTGAATATATGTGGTACATGTTATTATCTTCTCTATTCTCCGTGCTTTTTTCCTTTTCTCTGGTTTTAGATGGCGGCTAAAGACCAAGACTAAAGAGCTGGAAAACAGCCCTAGGAAGTCGTCGCTCGTTCCTGTCTTTATTTATTGGAAAAAATTAGGTGAGCCGACTAAGACAGACTGTAGTTTCAAACTACTGTCCTCCTGCCTTTAATTCTCTCTACGAAGCCACACACGAATTTTCCAAGCTTGGTCTTTACCCCATTTCGATGGAGATTGGAAAAGGATTGTTTAATGCAACATTTTTTTTAACTTTAAATTATTAGTCCAAAATATATTTAGAAGTTGGAAATACAACACAGGTTTGGAGGAAGATTTAACTTGGAGATAGACTGTTGTAGTGCAATCAAACTTGTCACTACGATGCACACTCATATGGATCGTAGCTTGTACATGGCTGCCATGAAAGGCAACATTGCTTTCCTTCTGCAAAACAAGGATCAATTCGAAGTCCAAGTGACCGTGACAAACAACACCGTCCTCCACGTCACCGTGCTGTTCCACGACAGCGCAGAAAACGTGACGGCGATCCTAAACACGCAGCCCTCGCTGTTGTATGGGTTAAATTCCAGAGATGAGACCGTTCTTCACATCGCGGCTCGAAAAGGACGAACCAATACAGTCGAAGCACTGATTGCATTTGCAAAAACACTCGGCCAAGATCCGGAGAGCATTGTTAGAATCACCAAAGAAATGCTGAGAAAGACAAATGTGGACAAAGACACGACCTTGCACGAAGCTGTGAGGGGTAATCATGTCGGCGTTGTCAAATTGTTGGTTGAAGAAGATAAGGAGTTTGCATGTGAACCGAATAGTTACGGAGAGACTCCGCTTTACCTCGCTGCCGAGAGGAACTACTGTGAGATTGTGTCGGCAATGTTGTCGACTTGTAACTTACCAGCTTACGGTGGACCCAATGGAAGAACAGCCTTGCACGCCGCAGTATTTGCTGGTTGCTTAGGTATGTGGGTGATTAATTACAAGTTAATTGCTGCTTTTTTCATCTTCCTTCTAGTTGCATATTAAGATCGGTCATCTATTTTACGAGTAAAACATTTCATTAACAAAAGGGTGACCATGTTTGGGTACTAATGAGATATGCCATATGGAGAACCTAATTAGAGGATGATGTGGTTAGTGCAGTGCTATGTGGTTAGGGATAGGTAAGATTTAAACATATTATTTGAAAACCTTTTTCCAAAAGTAATACATATAACAATAAGCCTACGTACATACCTTTTGGTTTACACCCGCTCACAATCTACCTATATATTTGAGATTTTGATTTTTTTATTTTATTTTAATTTTCTTTTAAGGGTTAAGTGGGTGGAATTCATGTGTCATATAGACAGGGTGTGAGCAGGTGTAACCCAAAGGATGTGTATGTAGCATTACTCTACATATAATGGTGGTGATTGTCAACTTTTTGAATACCAATCTAGTTAGGATTCAAGTAAGTCCATATATAGTGATGCGTGTTGATCATACTTCAGTTCCTTTTAGTCTTTGTGACCTCAGCATTCAAAGGTTAATAAAAATATTTTGTTTTGATGAGAAAAAAAAAAAGTAATACAGACAAACCAACATACCGTTATACTGTTATATGTTTGTCATGATATAATTTTACACTTTACCATCTTAAATTTTCTTAAATCTAATACCATGGTCAATTGACCCATTGTAAATTTTACCATATCCCAATTTATCACGATCAAACTTTTATGATTTGACAAGGATACAATTTATCAACCTTAATTTACCACAATAAATTAATAAACACCAATTGTAATTTATGTGTACAGTCATAAATTGAACTCTTTTTTTCTCAACAAAATATATTAATCTTTATAAATTACAAAGATTAAAAGGACGGCCAACATAAAGTCATAAATTGAACTTTACCAATCTCAATGTTTTTTTTTTCATTTAGTTGTTTTTTTAAATATTTGGAGAGAAAGAAAAGGAGGGGGAGGGAGGGAGGAGCTCAGAAGAGATCTAACAACACATATTTAAGTTGCCTTAATTATAGGAAATGAGTTTTTACGGGGAATGCTCTAACTTTATCAAAGGCATTGTTGGATTGAAAAAGAGTGAAGGAGACAATAATGACTCAAATATTCAAATAGAAGTTTAATTTGTTCAAGCATCTCTATAAAACGGGACCCTTAATTGAGATGCCCTTGTTTTAAACTAAATGTGTTGGTACCTGTGATCCCCAATTAAGTTTGTCACTCTTTTCATTGCATATTGTTGATATTTTTATGCGCATCATTTCTTGATACGTATTTGCTTGTAACTGATTTAACGCCCCATGTTTGATTGTTACGATCGATACACAATGATCGATTCATATATTTTAAGAGCTTTTATTTCGTTTTAGTCGATTCTCGATGTATAATCTTTCCCCTTGTATGGAGAATCTGTTCCCAAAGTCAGGTTCATGGCTCAATACATTGGTTCAACAATAGTTATATATGTTAGTTCTAACTCCTTTGTTTTTCCTAGGATGTACGAAAAAATTACTTGACCTGGAACCAAATCTAGCAAAGGAAGCAGACTTGTATGGATGGACACCACTTCACTGTGCCGCACGTTGTGATTGTCACAAATGTGCTAGGGAACTTCTACAGGTGGATAAATCAGCAGCATGCCTAACTGTAGACGGGGATGAGAAAAACACGGCTCTTCATATAGCAGCTTGTTGGGGGTGTATAAAAGCAATGGAGGAGATATTAATACACTGTCCAGATTGTTGGGAGATGGTCAATGGGAGAGGCCAAAATATTCTTCACCTTGCAATCGTTTTCAAGAAAGCTAAAATGGTTCAATTTATTCTCAAAAAACCGTGGCTCGAAAATCTTCTAAATTATAAAGACATAGAAGGAAACACCCCTCTCCATACAATTGCTGATTGCGAGAATATTCTTTCAAATTTTTATGTGTATGATATACGTGAACTTATAAGACACCCAGCAGGAGACAAGGGTTCTTTTAACAAGGAAAACTTGACTCCTCTAACGATAGCATCTCGGGGAAGACAGGTTTGAATCCTAACCATTATACACATCTAATATGTTACACTGACATGCAATGATGACAAAACAAAATAATTCAATGGTCAATCTTATAGTATAGCTGGCATAATTGTTAAGTTCATTTTTGTATTATTCAAATGATATGGTGTGGTTGGAAGACGGTGGATTTTAATAAGTTGATTTTTGAATAAGAACAACACTTGTATTATTCTTAGTTTGATATCGCCAAACCAAAAATATATTGCAGGATACTTTCAAAAAAGAGCTGCTCAAAGTTGATGCTCCATGCGGTTGGAGAAATATTGCACATGAATATAGTGACCAGAAAACACAGTTGATGAAAAACCAGGCAAGATGGAAAACTGAACTAGAAAGTGATCCACGTAAAAGTGGTGAGACTATTATGGTAGTGGCAACATTGATAGCAACTGTCACGTTTGCAGCTGGTTTCACATTACCAGGTGGCTACAATGGCAATGAGGGTCCAAACCAGGGTATGGCGGTTCTAATGAGAAAAGCCGCTTTTAAAGCATTTGTTATATCCAATGCAACAGCCATGGTATACTCAATTTCTGCTTTGCTTCTCATCGTAACGGGAATACTCTATTCAGATCCATGGATGGTTGATAAACGGAATCGGTTGGGGTTTTTCCTCATAACAATAGCCATAGCTGGAATGACGATTGCTTTCATTACTGGAATGTATGCAGTGTTGGCTAATCCATCAGGTTATGGCCTCGCAATTGAAGTATGTGTTCTTGGCTGCTGCATCATCATCACTGAATATGTTGTCCTCCGCAAGCTTCGTTGGGAATCTCTGCCGAAGTAAAATTTGTGAATAAACTTGAGAATAAATGTGCCTGTATGCATCCCTTGGAATATCGAAATAAAGTTGCTTGGCAGATTCAAACGCTTTATATGTGTACATTTTTATATATATGCATTTCCTTTTTGAGACTCAATTAATGTATCATTTTTCTACACATTATATATATTTGTATAATAAGGCTTTCATTTCTCATGATTTTTTTTCCGTTACCAAAATAGCTTGATTTTATCGTGATGGATTAATCAAATGCGATGGATTAATCAAATGCAGATGAAAAAAGAGGTTTTGTGTTAAGTTATTAGATGGTTCCAAGTTTCAAAAAAATTCAGCATGTCACGCTACACTTTGAATTGGTTTCACTTAAATAAAACCAAGGCAAACTATCTTCGAAAAGCCAATAGTACAGTTTGCACTACCTTTAAGCATGTCTCCTGGTGTGGCTAGACTTTTCTCCATAAGAGATTTAAACATCTGCAAATATAATAATTATCAAATTTAAGGGAATGGCAGCATGGGGGGGTTCTTTGGTATAAAACCTTTTCCTCTCTCTCTCTCTCTCTCTCTCTCTCTCTCTCTCTTACTATAGTTGAGAATTTGGAGGATTGCGGTGACTGAGAATAGAGAGAATTGGGGTATAAAAAGATTCTTCTACATTTTGGGGGTATTATGCTCAGTGTTTTCCATATGTTTAATAAGATATAATGGAGGTTGAAAGTTAGTCTGATGCAATAATAAGGTTGTTCTAATATAATCTTTGGATTGCGTATATTCAATTGTTTTTTAGAAGTATAATGTATTGGGTTCTCTTTTTAAAGATATAATGGAAAATATCTAAGAAAATATATGGAGCTGATAAATGAATTAAACGAATCAAGCAACATATTTGTTCAAATATGATTTGAAAATTTGATGAGCTTCAAAAATATTAGCAAACTTTGTTTGCTTATTTGTTGAGCTATTCTCTAACGAGCTTTTATCGAGCCAATCTCAACTAAGCTTGCTTTGTTTATCAACCCTACATATACCGTATGATGTAAATTTGATGAGAGCACCATTTGGAGCAGTTAAACTAAATATAAGGTAGGGATATAATTGGTTCTGGTTCAATCGTTTAGAGGTATACGACAGCAAAAACCGATCGGATCGCGTTCAGTACTTTGCATACCAATTCAGGGAATCAATTCAGTCGAGGTTCTCTAGTGAACCGGAGATATGAGCCTAATTGGACCATATTGAAGAAAAATTACAACGAAAATCAGCAACAGTAACACAAATGCAGAAAACCGGCAAAAGGAAAATAGTACTTCTTCCGTCCCAATTTATTTGTCTATTTTTTAGATTTCAACTTATTAAGCAGAAACAATCATTACTATTAAAAAATTTAATTTTTCAAGAATACTCCTTACATTCTTAGCATTAAGTATATTCTCCAATGCATAATTTAAAAAAAAAAAGGACATTAAAGATATCTTCTACAAGTCAACTTAAAAATAAACAAATATTTTAAAATATATAGAAGTCAAAAAATAAACTAACAAATCGGGACGAAACGAGTAGCAGGAACAACAAGATGCTACTATATATAGATTATAAAACAAATGCAAGAAACAAAAAAAGCCCTAGATTTATGTCTGTGCTTGAATTTTTATCGGACGATCGAATCCCAACAAAAGGCAGCTACCACTCCATTAACACTCGAGCATTAGCTCTACAATTCTTCAAAGAGAGAGACCAGAACATATGCTTTAGAAAGAGAGGGTTTTGTCTTACAGTTTGTTCTGATTGAGTTTTACTTTGAAAAAAGGTATTGTACATGTGTTGTCAGATTGGATTAAGAATGGGTGCAAGATTATTTTTGTTAGGCTGGGCTGTAAGAATATTTTGGACACAATTTCAAAAAGATAAAAATAATCCAAAAACAGAATTCTTTGTGCTTATTCGCGTCTTTAGTGATTTTTTTTTAATTTTTGAACACAATTTTATACTTCTTAGATTCGTCTCATTGAGACTGACCAAATAATTCACAAAAAATTAAGATTAAAAAACAAACACGAACAAAATTTAAATAGAGATAAAACTCAATTATAATCGAGTTGGGCCAAATCTGGCCTTAGTCACATAACACCCAAAAAAACTATTGGATTTTGTGTACTAACTATTGGGTAGCAATTAGTACCTCTGGAAACGAGCTATAGTACTGAATAATAGAATCCGAGGGGAGCAATCTTATTTTAATGTACAAAAGCCCCTTCATCCTGATATATGATGTAATGATTTTATTATCCTTTGCCAATGTAAAGACCTTCTAAGCAAAGAACTGTCTTATCCGCCGTCCTGTTGTTTTGTGATAGTTTGGAAGAGAAACAAACTACAAAAGGGTGCTGGGCGTCTCCGACAAGATTGCAAACCAAAGGATTAGTAACCTCGTCAATGCTTTCCCTGCGTTTGTAGCACATGGGCAAACAAACGAGCTCGTGAATTCATTCCCAAGGTCCCATCAACACAAGGGAAACCAACGTCCATTCCACTGGAGAAAAGTTTTTCGATCTCCCACAAAATCTCACCCATTGCAAATACAAAAATATTAATCACTCTGGTTATCTCGAGGTGTTTTAATCATTGCATGAAGGAAAAAATAGTCTTCATCATTGTTTTCCTACACTAATCTCAGACTAGCAAAACTTTGATCCAATTGGCTTTTAAATAAAACAGCAAGAAAGGTAGTTTTTATGCCATGTCTCAAACCCTGTTGTATCCGACTGACTTGCTGAACACGCGGCGTATGTATACCACTTGAAGTGCACTTGCAATAGCTAGCAAAATGTACCCTCCCAAAGTGTAAAATATAACACGTTTCCGAGTGCTCTCATTAGCTGCAGCAGAAACAAGCATGGAAAATAAGTAATCCATATGAGACTATTTAGTCAATACCCATCATAAAATCGCAAATTGACAAAAGCTTAATATCAATGCAAATTTGGACGTATCAACACTATAATACATGGCATACTTCACACGAATGTATCAAAAGAAGCCAAAATCAATGACGGAAGAGCAAAGTCAACGATCTTGAGCGTTCGGAGGACAGGGAAGACCTATAATTTCACATGTGACACACTCTTGGTAGAGGTGAAAAATGAGCCAACCTAAATCAAGCATTAATCTGTTCAAGCTCTGTTTCGTTGTTATTTGCTCTTCATCAAGCCCCCTTTATTACCAAGGCTTTCCAGTTCAACTTCATGGTTTTAATTCTCTATTTGCTAGAGTTGCTTCAATTCTCAAGACTTCTAACAATGGATTCAATGATTCATTGATATTGGGAAATGGCTGGTGGTACATAATTAAAGTTGTTTAGTTGATACTGCGACAAGATTAACTTTATACATAGACTTGCTGACAGATGGGTATATGCCAGCGCGACATCATTGGTACAAAAAGTGGGGACATTTTGGAAGCACGTGTAACGCATTTAACTAAAGCCACATGCTACTGTAAAAAAAAATTCAGAAGTACAATTTTCAGCACAACATCAAAGCATGCAAACTGAACATCTAGTTCGAATTCAACGTATGAAGGAGACAAGCTTCAAAACATGTTTGAATAATGAGAGCTTCAAAAGAGTTCTGGACAAGTAAAGTCGAGCTGCTCATTGGCCCAACAGTATGGTTAACAGCCATACTTCTAGACCTAAAATTGTTTTCTTCATATGCAAGGAGACATTTATCATTACATTTCATTCAGTTTGTGGTGTCAATGGTATTTCGAAAAATTTACAAATTGCTGGACATAGGCTGTAGAGGTCTCTCATTGGCTGTGATAGAAATTAGACACCAAGTATTTTTTTTTTTCACGTCTTATATCTACTGTTCTAAAAGTCGGCCCAGACAGCCGAATATTCAACCCCTAGGCACTAGGCACCTACGTGCAAGGGGTCGATGCGACGCCGCGCCTTTACGTTTTAGGCCTACATTAGTCATATTGGCATTAGTCGACAATTAGGCAACGAAAAATGAACTATCCAGATTAATCGGCAGGTCAACTAAGTAACTTTATCTTTAAAAAATCAGGCTTGAATAATTAAATGAGTCTTAGTTGAAATTCGTTTCGGGAATTTGTTTGTTAATTTCTTAAACTTTTAACGTAGAACTTTGTTTTTGACTTGTTACTTATTTCAACTTACTTTTTAAATTTTTAGTTGTTATTTTAGCCTTACTTTAGCCTTATTTCATTTCTTACTAATATATGCCTTTTCTTACTCATACTTTGGCAAGGGAGGGAATATTTTCTAATATAATAAAAAAGGATTAATCTCTGGGTGCCGACTAGTCGGCCTAGGCGCTAGGTGCCCCTCTTCTGCCCGACTAGCACATAGCCATTTTTAGAACATTGCTTATATCAAGTGTTTGTTAAGTCTATAGTAGTTTAGTTGGTCAACACTTTTAGTTTTTGAGGTTTCAAGCTATAGTCCTGCTAGAATTAGAAGAACTGACCATGCAACAGTCCATGACTGCATTTACTGGTATGCAACACTCCACGAGTTTAATTCTCGAAGGAAAGAAAACAGCTTACTATGACGATGACGAGTATCGCGTGCTTTCAAGTACTTCTGTTCTGCTGTAACAGATTCCAATGCCTCCCTCAGCTCAGCAATTTTAACATTAATAGGGTCCAAATGCTCTGTAACAAAACACAACCTAAAGATTACGGAACGAACTACAAAAGAAATTGTTGTCTATATAAGCCTCAAGCATGTTGCTTCGTTCAAATGGAAGTCAAATTTCCATAATCAAGGTGTACTGCTATTTGTAGTAGCAATCAACCATTGGGCATTACAAACAGACATATACAAGATATTATGATGTTACTATGGATAAACATTGGATGCTTATATATGTATTGGACAAACCATCTTTGGCGAGGTCATGTTCATTGGGGATGTGGCCAACATGTATGTAGAAGGATACAGTCTCTGGTGTCGAGTGAGGATTATGGAAACAAAATTTGTACATTCCACTTCTCGGGGCTTTAAATTCAAACTTGTCGCCAGATGTTCCCTTCAAAGAATGCACCACGTTACCCGCAGGAGATGACACCTGCACAAAAACCAAAAATTAAAGACGAAATAAGTCAGCCGATATAAATCATAAACCAAGAAATACTTGCCATGGCACTGCTGTTTTGAAAAACTAAACTTTGTTCGTACGCAGCATTAGTTGCCAGTAAACAGGTTACCAAAGAATACCTCATGGACTAGGTGACAAGAAATAAAACTAGGGTACTTCAGTTAGTCAGTTTCAAAAAGCTATGAAACTAATTAAAATATTATAGGAGTTGAAAAAATGTTGGTGTTTTGTTTCCCATACACAATCAAGGTTATTTGCCGTCCTTGTCTCGTTGTCCACATTTACAAAGCCCTCTAAACTTGCCCCAGTGGTACAGCTCATCAATAAATCCCCGTCCCAAAAACTCATTTTTGTCACATGAATATTTGTGAACCAAGTTTCGCAGTTTCGCCATTCTTCCCTGTCCAAGAACATAGGCAAAATTTAAAAACCCATAGAGCTCTCCCACCCTTGGGCACACCCTCAATACATACCATATTAGTCAATATTATGAATACATCTTTGTTTCCCTTACAGCGGACAAAACTTCTCAAAAGCGATCAGTAGTCCCATTAAATTCATAACGTTTGACAATTCAAGGGAGCAGTTAATATAACCACAGCCAGATGGCTGTCTCATCTCCATACACAGCCACACAATCCTTTTCCTCTCTATGGATGTTAATTTCTCATTTTCTATGTCCCCTGATTACTGACAGACTCAGACAAAATATCAGATAAATATCCCGAGCTATATTGGTCACGTAAGGGGAAAAGTACCATTGACTAAATCAAAACTGAAACCCTTTTTCTGACCCTCCACGGTTGTGGGAGCCTTGCAAGAAGTTAAACAATTTTGGACATAATCAATCATAACTCCATCCTTCTAAACTGAACTCAGACCTCTCAAACTCGTATTGCTTCTTAATTCCATCCCACAACTCTTATTAGCATAGAAGTCAAGTTCAAGCCCCAATGCACCTAAATAATTGATCAGTCTTCCAAACATGAATTAGAGTTAGAATCAAACATGAATGACGCATCCTCGGGTCCCTAACCAGACACTTTCTAGTGATGAACAAGATACCACCAAAAGGGGTTAAAATGTCAAGGGAGTTTCCTAAAAAAATTTCTGTGGCTTGAATGAATGAGTCAATTGAATAAGCTCCCTAGCATCACAACTCCAGAAACAAGGGACGATCTACGACGATAAACTTCTCCTAGGACGATAAAAATCCTGCAGGGGAAGAGAAACTAATAAATCAAATTCCTCTCATAAAGGAACCTAGTTTGAGCTCAAAGGAGGTCCGAGGTAACTATTATCAATAGAAACAAAGAGATCATACATGTATCTATCTTTCTATCTTTTTATAAATACATATACATATATATACACATGGAGAGAGAGAGAGAGAGAGAGATTACGATGAAGTCAATGCCGGGGTGGTCGGAGCTCCAGAAGATGTCGTGATCAACGACGACAAAGTTTCCGGAGACGGAGTCGCCCTCGTAGAACACGTACTCGGAGACGCATTCGACGTCGTTTACGGTTACGGAGAGAGCCGAGAGGTCGCTGACGAAGAAGGAAAGCAGAAGAAGCCCTACCAGTAATGGCGCGTACGCCTTCGACTTGTGGATACCCTTCTTCCTTCTCTCCATAGTTGCTCTAGTTAGAATTTCTTACCTCGAACAAGAAGAATCTAGATTCGAGAGCTCGTACACAGAGAGAGAGAGAGAGAGAGAGATGAGAGAGACGGTTGTGTTTTCCAAACACAAATAACAACGTGATAAAATTACACAATACGCATTTAACGAAAATCAAATCTGAGTTGATATTTTAATTTTTTTTTATATTCTCTAATTTATTACTAACTTTTTTTATTTTTAATAGAGATATAGAAAATATATTCATAAAGAAACAACAAATTATCAAAACTTTATAAATTCACTGTTAACCAAAACAATACAAATCACGTTACAGTAAAATAAATTAAAATACAATTAGAAAAATAAAAAATAAATCAGTCCTACAGTGAAAACTGAAAATGATTTTAAAATACGACTCCATTCCACAGACATGTCCAGTTTCAATTCGAAAACAATATCATGGTCCTTGTATACAAACTAACAGTTTTTCTTATCGAAATTTTACTGTCATTTTTTACGCTCTCGACTTTAAACACAATTTTGGAATAAGAAAAATTATGGTATACAATTTAATTAATATTCTAAAGTACCAAATTAATTTATAACTAATAATATATATACTTTTAACCAGTCAAAAAACTCGTTACGTTTTTGTAGGTACCGTAAACACTGATTTATAATTAATTAGAATAATGTATAAATATTATAAAACAAAACAAACAATAAAAAATGGTAGCAAAATGTAAAGCATGTGAACTAGAAAGATTGATAAGTAACCATAAATACACATACCTTTACTTTTATAATACACACAGACTTACAATTAAATTAAATAATAGGTACTGTAAAATTAAACACATAATACTTAGGCCTCATTTGGCCTACATTTCTTTTTCACAATTTTTTTTGTTTTTATTCAATTTTTTCCCAGATTTATTGTTTTGACCTCGATGTTTTGTAGATTATTAATCCGTCTCAATAAAAGAAATCTAAAAAAATATAAAAATTATGTCCAAAAATTAAAAAAATATTATTAAAGGTGACGAATAAGTACAAAAAACTCTGTTTTTGAATTATTTTTGTATTTTCTGAACTTATTTCAAATTTAGTCTATTATTTATAATTTTCCTAAAATCTTTCGTCGAGACAAACTAATAATCCAAAAAAATTATCAAAAATATAAAAAAATACAAAAATATCACATAAAGACGAAAAAATAATCTAATAAAAAAAAATTTTCTCTCCATGATTAAGAAGGATAGAAAACAGCTTAACCCCCAAGAAGTGACAGCCCAAGCCTTTTCAAGTCACTAGGTAAAATCATAATATAATTTCATAATTTCTTTTGCTCACCGTTATAATTTCATAGTTATATTTACTTGAAAAACTATTTATCTTTTCCAAATGCAATTTACTAATAAAAATTGTTAACATATCAATTGATAATGTGGCTAATCCACTAAATCTTTCTTGAAACATATTTGATTTTTGGTAATTTTTTATTAAATCTTAATTGAAAAAACTCGTTACTAATATTTTATAAGCAATGCATACATTAGGAAAGAAATGTAGTTTTTTGACATAGATTGTAATAACTCAAAAAAAATAGAGATATAAATGTATTTTCCTTTCATTGTTAATTGAATGTGAAATATTAATGATTCGAGAATGATAGTACTGTATCTATGAAATGTTTGTGCACACATTTGTATATAATTATATAATTTTTTTTCCCTAATTTAAATTTTCCTGGTGTTGGGCAGCTGAAAAGGGAATTTCCAGACTGTCATTGGCAACATACATGGACCTAATCTGGATACCCTGAGGGCAGAATTATGGGAGCAGCTTCAAAACATAAGAAATTCCAATAATAGAGCTTGGTGTCTAGGGGGTGACTTCAATCAAATTCAGGTGGAGGGAAGAAAGAGGTATAGCTTGAGGGTGGATAGAGGAATGGGGATATTTTAGGAGTTCATCAATAGTATGGAGTTAACAGATTTTCCCATGCTAGGTAGAAAATTTGCATGGTCTAACATGCAACAACATGAAATGGTCAGTAGGTTCCACATGTTCTTGGTAGATCAGGAATGGATTCAAAGGTTCAAAATAGCCCAATGGGGGTTGCCTAGGATGATATTTGATCATTGTCCTGTTGTTATCCAATAATATTCAAAGAATTGGGGTCCTACACCATTTAAATTTATGAATTTTTGGTTACAATTGGAAGAATGCTTGCAAACACTAGAGGAGGTGTTGAAGGATTCTAGTTTTTATGGTTGGGCAGGGTTTATAATAGCTCAAAAACTCAAAGAATGGAATGCATCAAAGGTAGGGGATCTAAACCAGGCCCTGAGAAAGGTAGAGCATAACTTACATTCCATTGAAATCGTGGCTGAACAGAGGGGTCCGGATGAAGAGGAGAGGAGGTATATAGCATCTCTTAAGGGTTAGGCATGTGGTGTTGCATCCAAAGTGGAGAGCTTATGGAGACAGAAGTCCAAGGCTAAGTGGATAAAGTCAGGTGATAAGAACACAAAGTATTTTTAGATTATTACCAACAACAGAACCAAAAGGAACTTGATAGACTCCATTGTAGCTAATGAGAGTATCCTAGAGGAGCCTAGGATTATTCGAGAAGAAGCAATCAGAGTATTCCAAGTGAGCTTTAAGGCGGAAGCTCTGGGTAGGCCTAGCTTGGGAGGTGTCTTCGGGAGATCAATGGACAGGGAGGCACCATATTCTATGGAGAGGCCATTTTCTAGAGAGGAGAGGAGATCTTGCAGGATTGCAATAGTTCCAAGTCTCCAAGTCTCCAACTCCAGATGGGTTCAACTTCTCATTCGTGAAAAAGGCTTGGGACGTAATTAAAGATGATGTTTTCTTATTTTTCCAACAATTTTATCAGCATGCCAGGCTTGTGAAAGGTATTAATGTCACTTTTATAGCCTTTATACCTAAGATTGAATGTTGTACCTCCTTCAATAAGTATGACTTCCACCTTCCCCTCTCCCAAATATTTTTCAGGCCATTAAAAAAGCTTCAGGGGACAATGGTTTGTTCATAAGAGTTTCTAAGATGAACATGATCTGCACATTTGCAGCCTCAATAGTGCAAAAAACAATACCCACTTTAATTGCAGAAATGATGACTTGTGAACGTAGTTTTGAGTATAAAAAAGAAGGTAAACTTTGACATGGTTTTGAGCATGGTTTGAGATTTTGATAACTGGATGGTTCGTATTCTGCCCCTATGCTATTATACAGGGACAACCAAGGTTAAGAACCTTGATAATAACCTAGGAGCATTGTCACTGAAGCTAACTGAAGAAGATTTGAAAGAGATTTCTGATGTAATTCTCATTGATGAAGTGGCTGGTGACAAAGATCTGGATGCCCATAAGCAATTCTCTCGGAAGTTCGCAAATTCCCCTAAAAAATCTTAAATAAAACTGCAGATCAATGGAGTTATGGAATTTGTATTAATCTGCCTTCTTAAGCAATACTTAGGGCCTATAGTTCATAGATCTTGTAACAGGATGATAGACTGTTGTTTGATTTTGTATCTGCATATTTTGTGAGTGTTTTTGACTTGACAGAGATTGTTGGACTGATTTCTTAGTAATGTAAGCTTTTGAAACAATTGATAATTTAATTCAGTTCTTTCCATTTGCATTTAGTCCATGTCTGCATTTTG
>JABCMJ010026745.1:0-23569 GCA_014822125.1 Arbutus unedo | reverse complement strand
GCAGGCACAACTCAAGCCCGGGTTTGGGCTCGAACCAGTTGCAACTTTGACGGGGCCGGTCGGGGACGATGTCAAACTGGTGACTGTGGTGGGGTCCTCGAGTGTCGAGGCTACGGTCAACCCCCTAACACATTAGCGGAATATGCACTAAACCAATTCAACAATAGGGACTTCTTTGATATATCCCTGGTAGACGGTTTCAATGTGCCCATGGATTTTAGCCCTACTTCTAATGGGTGCACACGCGGCATCAGATGCACTGCAGATATAAACGGGCAGTGCCCAAATAAGCTACGGGCCCCAGGTGGGTGTAACAACCCCTGCACCGTATTTAAGACGGATCAATACTGTTGCAATTCTGGAAATTGTGGACCTACAAATTTCTCAAGATTTTTTAAGGAGAGGTGTCCGAATGCGTATAGCTATCCTAAGGATGATCAGACTAGCACATTTACATGTCCTGCCGGAACCAATTACAAGGTTGTGTTTTGCCCTTGAAAATAGATGTTTTCAAGTATGCAACGCAAGCATCATTGCCTGTTTATAATAAGCAATGAGGCTTTAAATCCAATTATGAGGATTTAAAGCTCTATAGAAGAATAAATCTGAGCACATGTAGTTATAATGTGCACGCGTGCTAGCTTGATCTATAATAAATGAAACTTGTTATCTTGGAAAGTTTTGTGGCATGTCTGTTAAACAATTAAGGATATTATAAAAAGATCAATTCACACGAGATGTGTAAGTAATATAAGTTAGATATTGATTAGATATGAAATAAATGATCAATTAATATGGATGAATTCTCTACCTAATAATTTTGAGTTTTTTTTTTGGAAGTCTAAAAAGAAGGATTTTATTAATTATTAAGAGTTATACAACAATTAAAAGAAAACAATTACGTTGTTAGGTTGAATTAATTAGAATTTCCAAGATAAGGTTTCTCCTCCTCCTCTTCATCCTCATACGGGTATATATGATCATTTCTTTGCACCTGTATATTCTTTCACAACCTTACAACATTGCAATTATCGCAAGCCCAGGACTCTCTCTCTCTCTCTCTCTCTCATATCAAAAAACTTAAAATGAATGCGTTTTGCTGCCCTCGTACGAGTCTCGTTTCACCAGTTGATGTATTGGCACAATAATCAGTCTGCCACGTGTTCAGATATGTGAACTGCAAAACAAAAGTTTGAACATGTTTATTACGTACAACGGCATAATAACGGAGTGAATTGTTGTTTCCTAATTTTCTCCCTCGCACTTTCTGCTTCTCTTACTAATTACTAGCTACTACATAACCCGTCCAATTTAAGACATTTTGATATAACTTTTTAAAAATGCGAATTCCAGTTAAACTGCTTTTAATTTCAACTTATACAATTAGTTTTTTTTTGCCCTACTATTCCGATATGAAAGCTGTTGAAAAAAAAAAAAAAATCAACGTACATTTCTTAAGACATATTGTGGTGGCTTAATTTTGTGTATCAGATGTCGTCCTTACAGACACATCTGAGTACTCTTTCCTGAATTTTTCAGTCGTGAGATCTATGGTGAAGCTACTGGACCGTTTGGAGACCTCATGTTAAAAAGAGAGAGGGAGAGTTGGAGTAATGAAAAATCCTCTTTTTTCTTTATGGTATATGCACTTCATACGTACTTGTGTATCTTCAACATCTTCCAGACTTAGATTGTTTGGATTTCGTTTTATGACTGATGGTTCTAAAACACTAACTATGGGGTTTGCCAAGTCGTTAATTTTAGGACCTCGAACATTAATCGGCATTAAGTTGGAATAATCTCAAAGCCGGCAGGATATATCGGCTATAAAAAAAACACTAACCGATGTATTAACTTATTCGTAAACCAACTAATAGCATAAGGAAAATTTAGGTTGTAACGCCCCGATTTTTGAATCTTATTCTCAAAAAAATACTTAAAATTTACCGTTGATTTGAAAAATTATTTCGGGATTAACCGTAAACTCAAAATTATCAAAATAAAATTTTGTGAATGACTTTCTTATTTTATCCCCAGAACTCTTATCAAAATCATCTCATCCAAAAACATATAAAATAAAGTTAAAAATTTCTTAAATCTTCTAAAAAAATTTACATTCGTCACATGACCTAATGCTGCCCAACTTCGGAGAAAAAGATAACTGACATCACTCATTCGAATTCCTTTCGGTTGTGTCTTTCGAATTTTATTTTTGAAAATATACCAAAAAACTATCACTGACTTGAAAAATTATTTTTGAATTAATCGCGAACCCCAAATTATCAAAATAAAATTTCGTTTATTTTGATAATCCTTATTCTATCGGTCCTGCAAAACAATCAAGTACCGAGTGTAAGAGCAATGGCCACCGTCCCCTACCTTGTGGTGCTCGCAAAATTTCCACAAAAGCTTGACTATGTAAATCCCTTGTAGTTAAATAGCCACCGTCTCTTTGTTTCTCCGTCTAGTGCTTGACCTAGACTTGTCTTCAAGTCAAGCCAACCAATTCATCAATACTAAGCCTAATTTGGAGAAAAAAAAAAAAAACTTTATGAAATCGTTTTTCCATCCTCTCTCCTAAAATCAATTATGATTTGAAAGAATTTTAATCAAGTCTTTTATGGTCTTTAACATTACAATACAGAGTCTGTTTTCAGAACAGTCATAGAAGGTGATATTGCGCAAAATTTATAGGACTCAAGAATCCATCTCTCATAATGACATTGCCTAGATTAGAGCACCTCACTTTCTTGCTATCATATCGTTTGTATCCAACTACTTTTCTTTTACTCTCTCTCTCTCTCTTAAAATCCAAATTGACGTCCGAGAGGATTTTGATTAAGTCTTTTCTAACATTCTACAATACACTCACGAGTATATTTTTGTAATTCACAAAAACGACAGTAACTAAATTTGTAAAACCACTCCGAACCTATAAAAAAAAAAAAACAACTTTCGCGTATGTAACTGGATCTTTCATCTTTCTGGTCCTTTGAGGATTTTTTATTTCTTAATTTTGCCTTTTGTTATTTTTAACTTGTTGGTCCCTTACCAACTTACCATCCAATTGGTATGTAACTGGATGTCCTTTCACTTGGCATATGGATTGTCGGGACTTCAAGCGCCAATTTCATTGGGATTCGTCGTTCCTGTTATGATGACTTATATCTTGGTTGCAAAGTGATCAATTCACGCAAGCTCTGCGTCAATTGTAACCTTATTTTTTTAAATATATTTGTCTCCCTTTTGCCGAGAAAAAAATTAACTTATAAAAAAACTACATTTGTATCCCAACTAAATACAACCACCTCCTCCTATAATACACAAGTTCATTCCTTCACAATTGCCACACAACACCACCCCCTATAGCCCAATGTATTATTTCTTGAATTCCCATTCCGTTGTTCCAAACATGAGATTCTTCAAATCTCTTTCCCTCTCTATTTTCCTTTTAATTTCCCTCCTCTTCATAACCTCCACACATGCAACCACTATTCAAATCATAAACAACTGCGTCAATGCCGTTTGGGCCGCAACTGTTCTTGGTGGTGGTCGACGCCTTGGCCGAGGCCAGAATTGGATCATCAATCCACCTGCAGGCACAACTCAAGCCCAGGTTTGGGCTCGAACCAGTTGCAACTTTGACGGGGTTGGCCGGGGAGGATGTCAAACAGGTGACTATGGTGGGGTCCTTGAGTGCCGATCCATGGGAAGCCCCCTAACACACTTGCAGAGTATGCACTAAACCAATACAGCAACTTGGACTTCTTTGACATTTCCTCGGTAGACGGGTTCAATGTGCCCATGGAATTTAGCCCTACTTCTAATGGGTGCACACGAGGCATCAGATGCTCTGCAGATATAAAGGGGCAGTGCCCAAATGAGCTATGAGCCCCGGTGGTTGTAACAACCCCTGCACTGTATTCAAGAGGGATGAATACTGTTGCAACTCCGGAAATTGTGGACCTACGAATTTCTCAAGGTTTTTTAAGCGCAGGTGTCCAGATGCATATAGCTATCCTAAGGATGATCCGACTAGCACATTTACATGTCTTTCCGGAACCAACTACAAGGTTGTATTTTGCCCTTGAAAATAGATGTTTTCAAGTACGCAACGCAAGCATCATTGCTTGTTTATAATAATGAATGAGCTTTTACTTAATCCCATTATGAGGATTTAAAGCTCTATGGAAGAATAAATCTGAGCACATGTAGTTATGTGCACGTGCACTAGCTTGATCTATAATAAATGAAACTTGTTATCTTGAGAAGGTTTCTTTTAAAAAAATAAAAATTTGTGACATGTTTAAGTTAAGCAATTAAGTATATCATAAAAAGATCAATTCACACGAGCATCTCCAAAAAAGATGTCAAATTTTTTTGATGGCATATGCGGCAATTTGACATCTTTAAATTTGGCATTCAAATTTTTTATCTCCAAGATAAGGTTCCTCCTCCTCTTCATGATCATATGGGATTATATATATATATATTCTTTCACAAGCTCGCATGCTGACATTGCACAAGCCCAGGACTCTCTCCCTCTCAATTCATTCATATCAGTCATCCATGAGAATCTTCTTTTCTGTTGTATTGTAGTAGCTCACCAAATAACTTAAAACAAATGCATTCTGCTGCCTTCGTACGATTCTCGATTCACCAGTTGATGTATTGGCACAATAATCGGTTAGCCATGTGTTCAGATATGTGAACTGCGAAACAAAAGTTTGAACAAATTTATTAGGTACAATGGCATGATAACGGAGAAGATTTTCATTTCCTAATTTTCTACCTCGCGCTTTCTCCTTCTCTTACTAATTAACAACCCGTCCAATTTAGGACATTTTGATGTAACTTTTTAAAAATGTGAATTTAAGTAAAATTACTTTTAATTTCAACTTATACAATTAGTTTTTTTTTTAAAAGAAATTGGTCAAAAAGACAAATATAGGTTGATTTAGCCCATTAAGAACGAGCTAATTTAATTCGCACTACAAGAAAAACACAATTTTCGACTCACTGTTTGTCGCCAAATGTTTAAAATTTGCTCGCCAAAGGTCTTCGTCAATTAACAAATTTCTGTCGCTGTTTACCAAATAATTTGGTCGCCAAAAGTCATGATACCAAAAGTCATGACCTTTGCTGACCATCTATTTTGATAGCCGAAAGTCTTAATCTTTGTCGACCAAATATTTTGGTCGCCAATTATAACATCTATGTGGCGCTGACATGATCAAAAAAATTCACATTCATCGCCACATAGGGCCTCCAACATCCACGTGGCATTTACTGTATCACAATCTTATATTTTATGATAATATAGAAACTAACAATATGTCAACACCAAAACTCGAACTCAACATCTCTTTTTATAATAACCAAATACTTATTCATTAGGACACTTCTGTTTAATAATGAAAATACATATATTTATTATATTAAATAAACTCTGGAGTTACGATATACATACATACATATACATATATTATATAGTATACGAATATATATACAACATATATATATATATATATATACACACACACACACACACACACACAATATATGTATATATATAGTGTGTGTGTGTACACACACACACACACAATAAATGTACAATCTAAATATCTAAATATGTATATGATGTACACATATATACATGTGACATTTGCTAACCAAATATTTTTTAGTCGCCAAAAGCATGATATTTGCCGACTCAATAATTTTTAGTCCCCAAAGTCGATACTTTCCTGGTCAAATAATTTTAGTCGCCAAAAGCATGACATTTCTCGATCAAATATTTTTTGCACTTAAGTTAAGCATCGAAAGCTATGATAAGAAAAGATTCGACTAACGACCAACTAGAAAGGGATCCATGTTGGTGTCTGATTTGGCAGAAATACTAATAGTGGGAGAAGAGAGTCCTTTACATAGTGAATGAGTCGCCAAAGGTGATAGATTCTCTGACCAAATATATTTTGGTTGCCAAAGGTTCAACATTTAGCGACTAAAACTTGCCAAATGCAATAGTTTTGGCGACTAAATTTAATTTAGTCGCTAATTTTGGTCACAAAAAATGTATTTTATTGTAGTGAGGGTCCATTATTTTAAAAGTCTTAATACGTTAGGTCTTTTTAGAGACGAATTTATAAGATGCCCATGCCAAACATTTGACATTCGGATAACTTAGCAAGCAAAATACCTAACTCAAGTTTGTTAGGAGCTATGAATCCGACGGATTAGTATGAATGAAAAGTTTTAAGATAATTGACGAACACTATTCATGCTAGAAAATTAAAATTTTATATCAAGGATTTTAAATATCCAACTATATTTTAAAAATGAAAATTGGATGAACATAAGCATTGAGCCAACGGAATCGTAAACTAGAAACTATTGATATTCAGAAACATTGTGGATTACATTTGAATTACATATTGCTTTTTGTACTTGCCATAGTTTTGAGCTTGGGAAGCCGTCTAGTAAGAAGAGTATGAGGAAGGAGGATGAACTCTCACCATATGATTCTTTTGCAGAGCTTGTAACCTGACAATAGGGCACAAATGGCTACGACAAGGAAAGCAGCAAAAGACATGCTGACGGAGATAATTGCCGCCTTCCATAGCGATGCATTTTGTCTTCTCTGTTGGATGGCCAACACTGTCCCAGAAGAAGATGACATGATAAGGTAACCTGCCAACTGTTACAATGTTGAATTATAATTGATTCTTTCGAGGAGTTGATCGAGAGTTAAAAGACTGAACAAATTTATGGTGACCACGGGGAATGCTTTCGTTGAGCATAGGTTCAGGATAGTATTCATTCTCTCTCAAGTTTCGGGAATTGGATCGGATTCGGGGATAAATTTTAAAAAGAAAAAAGGAAAACAAGTAGGATACGAGTCCGTATATCCCCGCTCTAATTTCCGTCCCCGCACCTGCCCCTTGAATTTTAATCCTATTTTTAAATTTGTTAGGATTTCTTACTTTCTTTTACGTCTAGTCACTTCTTTTCCAATTCTACTTTTTTCTACCACCACACCGCTTCATCCCTTCTTCTTCTCCTCTCTCTCACACACAACTAAGATTGTGAGGGCCGTGAGGCTGTGAGACATTAGCTGTGACTCACAGGAGACCTCTCTAACTCTCTTTGGATTTTGTATTTATTTTTTCCTCTTAAATCTATGAATTGTTGTTGATTTTTCCTAATATCAATATCGTATATAATGCTTAATTTTTTTGAGATTTATATTTGTTACGAATATCGTATATACAATTTGTTACGGTTTATTTAGTTTATCATTAAGGAGCATAGAGTTGTCTAATGACTATTTTAAAAAAAAATTCAGAGTTATCTAACGTAATTTTTTTTATATTAGAAATATTAATTTTTTTTTAATTTTTGGATCTTCGATCTCTATTTGGAGATCTCCATTCCCTATTTGGGGCAGGGGTGGAGGAAAAAAATAATTCTCGTTTGGGGATCGGGACGGGAATGAAGATTGGATATAGGTTCGGGAATCAGGGACAGAGACATTAATATTCACCTCCGATCCGCCAATTGCCATCCCTATTTAGGGATTACTTTTCAAATGGATTGATCCAAAATGATCAATTTATGACAGTGGTTGCTGCTAAACGTGTTGATCGTATATGTCTATTAGCTAGTGTTAGCAAATATTAGACAGTCTTTAAACAGGCATCAATGGGAAACACATTACCTGATCAAGGATGAAGTTAAGGTAATCAGAAGTCTTATCTGACATGAGAATCCCTCTATAGGCAATGTCACTAACACCCTTAAACAGTTGGTAGGCTGAATATATGAAAGCCAGTACAGTCACAATGAAGCTGTATCTATACACAAACGACCGGATTAGTTTTATTGGTTTCAAGAACTTTTATCACCTAATTATAGTAGAAAATTCTCGGAATCAATTCCTTCATTGAGTAACTTGTTTTAATGCTTACAGTAGTTCTGGATATTCACTGAAGGTAGAAGCCTCTTTGCCTTTAGCCTTGTTAGGTGATGGAGCTGCTAGCGCGAGAGCAGAGGCAAAGCAGAAAAGGAGAGAGAGAAACCGAAGGAAGAGACTTGAAATATATATGGAAGGCCTTGAGCTCCACCTTGTCGAAGCCACCGAAAATGAGAAAGGAGAGGGTGTTGCCAACGGTGGTGGTGCCGGGGAGTGAGTTGCTGAAGTCGGCAGAACACCGGCCAGTGATCCACAAGCAATCACTACCACACTTCCTCCTCCTCCTCCTCCCAATTCCTTCATTGATTTTTATATACTTCCTTTAACAGCTCCCTTGTTGAAGTTTTCTTAGAACTTTCTTGCAATTAGAAAGGGTTATTTTACAAATTGCCTGTGAATAAGAAGAGGGCTTCTTTCTGAGTAGTTTCAAGCTATCATCTCAAGGAAGATTGGATTGAACTCAATTTGACAGTATTTTTTAAAAGGGTAGTGGTTGGATAACCTCAGCAAAGTTCAATTGATGGAAGCAACTGAAGTTTGAAACGATGGTCCATTCTCTCACTTGTTTATGACTGTTGATTAACCCTTTTTCTGTCTAGCTTTGTATAAGATAAGGTTCTAACCTCATCATATCTAAATTTAAAACAGGGCAGGTGAGAGAAAACCATGTTTACACGTTAACATTTTCCTAACAAATGCATCAATCTTTTCTCCACCCGGAAACTAAAAAAACAAAGCACACACTTGCTGTATTATACTCTCTCCGTTCCTATTTATTTGTACACTTTCACTATTTGGAACATCTCAAAAAATATCTATATCTTTTAATTTATAACTCTTTTTATATTCAATATGAATCTTGTTTGATAAATTTCGATTAGTTCTATTAGACAATTTTTTTATGATCATCTAAAACATTATTAATCACTCAATGTAGATAATTCTTTAAATGACATGTATGTCGAAATTGGACAAATAAATCGGGATGAAGAGTATATACTATGTACAGGGAACCATAGGTCAAGATATTATCAATATAATTGTAGACCCGAGCATGCTATAGTGAGCAGATTGACAGTAGGGGTGTACAAAAAAATCGAAAAAACCGTTAAACCAGACCGACCGGACCGAACCGGTCTTTTTTGGATTAGTTCCATGGTTTAGTGAGTTGGTTATGGTTTTAAAAAAATGAGAACCGCATATTATGATTTGGTCCATAGTTTTATAACTACAAACCGTGGTTCGAACCGAATCGGACCGATTAAATAAATATATATATAGGGGATGACTCCATAGACCAATACTTTTTGGACTAATATCCAAACTCTTCATTCGTGATTAAATTTTAATGATCCGAACCGTTCAATGTGTTTAAAACATGTTTTTAAGGGTACCTGCGAGAAATCAGCTCAAAATATTACCGAAAATGGTTTGATCCAAACAATGGTTCAAAATGCTTATAGGAACTGTTTTATCAATCACTGTTTGGATCAAGCCTTTTTCGGTAATATTTTGAACTGATTTCTCTCGAGTACCCTTAAAAACATGTTTTAAACACATTGAACGGTTCAGGTCATTAAAATTTAATTAGAAATAAAGAGTTTAGATGTTGATCTAATATTAGTCTAAAAAAATATTGGTCCATATAGTCTTTCCCATATATATATATATCACAAAAAGGTTACAATTCTTCCATTCTCTAAAGTCAAATACTCTTTCATTCTTTATGTAGCTGTATTTCCCATAAACTTATTAGATGTATAAATTCAATTTTTAAGATTATTCATATTTTTTTCGATAATTTTTAAATGCTAACATAGTTTAGAACCGGAACCGGAACCAAACCGGACTAGTTTAATAGTTTAGTTCTGGTTTGGTCCCATGTGATTAACGGTCAGGTTATAGTTCTCAATTTTTTAGAACCGTTAAATATGATTTGATTCTTAGATTCTTACAAAACCGGTTCAATCCGGACCATGTATACCCTTGTTGACAGGAATTCTATATCTTCAAAACAACGTGGTTTTAAGCGACCATTCTTCTTTCTGTTTTTTCCTATCAGTGTCAAGTCATCTCCCAAATTTCCCAATCTCTCCCCTCAGCCAGGCCTGCACTAAAACTCTAGAAACCACACCCCACCTTCCGCCCCTCCCCCAAAACCCCCACGCATGCACACACTCTCTGACTCCCAATTCACAAAGAAACCCACCTCTTACTCTCGAGCCTCCAAATCACAAAAAAAAACCACCCCTTCTCTCACCCCAAATCACAAAGAATACCTGCTTGTCAAATTACTTGGATCTAATCCTTTAAAGAATAAAACAAAAACTCAAATTTTGTAAATCAAATTATTTATTTGTATGTAAATCAAATTAACTGGAGTATATATGTCTTTTTCAAAATCCAACATATTAACGCCTTTGAACAAGATTTTCATATTGTGAATGGTTTTGTATTCACTTGCTTGTGTGCGTGAGTGAGAGAGGGAGAGAGAGAATTGAAGTGCAGGCGTGGAGGAAGGGAGAGATTAGGAAGGCTGAAAGATGATGACTTGACAATGATTGGACAAAAAACAATCGGAAGAAGAAGGGTCACCCAAAACGAGGTCGTTTGAACTCTACATGTCTGAGTTATTCCTGCCAAAACGACGTCGTTTTCGGAGGTTATAGAATTCCAGTGGGTGTGCTCACTGCAACATCCTTTGATCCATATAATTGTACGTCGTCCTCCGTAATTAGAACTTCTTACCTCACTTAATATGTGCAGATACTGATTTTTAGGACTTGAACTTGTGCCAAAAAATTGGCTTCCGTGGTATTTTAAGAGTTCAGTTTTCTTCACCATAAATTGAACAAAATTTATTCAACTTCCCTCGTGTGGGGATCACCTCGAAATCTCACTTCGATAATCAAAATTGTATTTTTTGGTTTGATTAATTTGTTTAGTTATCACTAAAAAGTTCAATCAATTTGGATATTAGTAAATGTTTGATTTAAAAATTTAATTTTTTACTTCAAAACTATTAATTTTAAAGTTTGAGAACTAGATTTTTAGGTCAAACATTTACCGATATCCAATTGAGCTGATTTTTTTCGTGATAACTAAAGAAGTTAATCATAACATAATAAATGATTTTAATCATCAAAGTGAAATATTCAAGTGGTCTCATACGACAGAAGATAAACAAACTCGTATTTTCTTTTTTGTTATTTGTGCACAATTTAGTGTGTTGTTGACCCATTGACATGAAAAAACTACAACCCACTTCATCACTAGGATAGGAAAGGTTGATTCGCCTTGCTTAGGTTTATCTGCATGACATTTGGCAATATATTTCAAAGTGAAAGTTTACAAACACATTCATTCTTGTACGGATTTGTTCGATGTACATGTAACTTATCAAAATAATGTGAATTCTACGTGTATCGAATGGTGATCTAAATTTGTACACTAGTGTTGTGTGTATAGACTTGCTCCTTGAAAACGGTATTATTGGATAGGTTGCTTATTTGCAATTTCGTGAAATAATTTTGAACAAAAGCTTAAGAAAAATATTACGCACGAAAATAAGTCAATAAATTATTATTTTTTGTCTTTTAAGCTTTTTCAAAATTTAGTCATGTTTTTAGTTTGTGACTCCCCTAGTAGTCACGACAAATTAGGAATGTTAACAGATCCAAAAATAAGTTCAAACTATAGTAGAACATCTTATTTTTAAATTTTAAAATCTTTTTTGTTTTGAGTTAAAATTTTGTTTATGTTTTATTTATTATTCCTATTTGTATTGACCATGAGGAAGTAATATGCAATGCTTTTTTTAACAGATCGGAAAATAAACTCAAACTGTCTATAGTAAAATAAATTATTTTGGATTAAAATTTAATTTATGTTTTTTATTGACAAAGAAGAAATCGAAATTTCAATATCTTTGACCAAAAGCTTAAGAAAAATATATTACGCATAAAAATATATTACACACAAAAATAAATCAACAGATGATTAGTTTTTGCTTTTTATGATTTTTTCAACATTTAGTCGCATTTTTACTTTGTGACTCCCCTAGTCAATAAAACTAAGAATAATAAATAATCTTGATCAAAAATAGTTTATTTTCTAAATAGAAATAATTTAACTGTTAAATTTTAGGACATTCAGGGATGGGCCAAAGCAAGCAACTTGGAGCAAGTCAAGCCATCAAAGCTCAGTAGATCACTACACTCCACCCAGTCCTGGACTACAGAACAGAGCAGGCCCGGCCCAACAGAGTATGACGTATGGAACATACATATCCTCCTTTCAACTTGCTGACCTTAGCTTATTTTGATATTAGATAGGAAAAGAAGTACAAAAAATTAGCCCGTTCATACTGGGTAAAAGTCCTGATTTTAAATGAGTTTCCGCAAATGGACAGTTAAATTGATTCTCTAAAAACTAGTTGATATTAAATTGGGGATAATCACAAACTCAACCAAATACCTCGACTATAAAAAATTATCTATACTAAACTTTGGACTAGTCTCGAGTTTGGGTGAGTAGTCTAATATTATCATTGAAACTTTAGACGAGTCTCAAGTTCGAATGAGGAACGTAATATTATTCATTGATAAATCCTTTAGAGCCTATTTATTTAATGAGATTGATATGAAAAAGATGGAAGGAAAATACTAAAATAAGACCTAAGGTTATTGGTACCTCTTTTCTTCTAAGTACTGTACCTTATACACCTCTTCACTTGAGCACCAAATTTGGATTGACATGTGCAAAACACACTTCTTGATTGACAATTACCTATAATCGAATTCTGTTACAACCACATCCTATGACATGATGAAAGCTCATATTTCACGCGCTGATCCACCCGAACGCTAGGTTGAGATTCCATTTTGATACAAATGAGCTCGGCTCGGTAGAGAAACAACCAACTCGGCCCAATTAACATCATTTTCAAAATAAACTCAATATACGATTAACATGATTTTCGATATAATTAATGTTATCGATGAATTTTAAAAAATAAATAATTTTGATCATCAAAATAAACTCAATCTATATATATATTACAACTAGTGTCACAGGCTCTACCTATATTTAGTAATGATCTGATCTCATTCTAATTCGTTTCTACCATTTTCATGTTTTGTTGCTGCAGGTTATTAATAGGATGTGTGGCTGCAGAAAATATTTATTTTATGATGTGATTCATTATTTTTTCAATTGTAAGAGTGAGTTTTATTTTTGGGTGAATTTTTCTTCCAAATAATCAATAGTAACAAGTAATACCTTTTACCTGTCATCCGCTAGTTACTGTTCAATAGGCAAGTATTTGTGTACTCATTTTTTTATCTTCCATGATTTGTTCTTTGACTATGACTTAGTGTCTAATTAGAATTTCATCTCTTAAAATCTGCAATTGTTGTAGTGTTTGTGATTTAGAAATACAAAAAATTAGCCAGTTCATACAGGACAAAAGTCCTGACTTTAAATGAGTCATCGCAAATGAACAGTTAAATTAGTCATTCGAAGACTAGTCGACATTAAATTGAGAATAATCACAAACCCAACCGAATACCTCGACTATAAAAAATTATCTATACTAAACTTTGGACTAGTCTCAAGTTTAAGTGAGTAGTGTAATATTATCATTGAACTTTAGACAAGTTTCAAGTTCGAGTGAGGAACATAATATTGTTCATTGATAAATCCCTTAGAGCCTTTTCATTTAGCGAGACTGATATGAAAAAGATGGAAGGAAAATACTGAAATAAGGCCTAAAGTTGTTGGTACCTCTTTTTCTCCAGGTATTGTACCTTATACATCTCTTGACTTGAGCATCAAGTTTGAATTGACATGTGCATAACACACTTTCTGATTGACAGTGACCTATAACCGAATTTTGTTACAACTTCACCCTATGAAATGTGAGTTTCACACACTGATCCACCTGAACGCCAGGTCGAGATTCCATTTTGATACAAATGAGCTCGGCTCGGTAGAGAAACAACGAACTCGGCCCAATTAACATCATTTTCAAAATAAACTCAATATATAATTAACATGATTTTTGATATAACTTTTGATATAATTAATGTTATTGATGAATTTTAAAAAATAAATAGTTTTGACCATCAAACTAAATTCAATATATATTACAACTGGTGTCACGCGCTAATAATTAATGTTGTGCGTTTTGACAGAATTCTAAGTAGGTAGTTTTCTTCTTTTCTTTTTCTTTCTCCTCCGACATCTCTCTCGTCTCTCTCTCTCTCATGTCTCTCCTTCCCTCTCCCTTCGATCGGTCTCTCTCTCTATTTCTATTTCTCACCACCTTTTCTCTTTCTTCTTTCTCTCTCCTCTCTTCTAATTTTGTATTTATTATTTTAATATATTATTATATTTATGGTTTTGAATATTGTGTATTGTTATTTGTGTACAGATTGGTGGGATGGTGCTGTGAGCGGTGATTAATTGATTGACTATTTGTGCATTTGTGATTGCATCACTTGCGTTAGAAGAAAGGCAGCATAACGGAATCGAAACCCTATGTATATAATTGTTGTAGACGTCTCTCGCATGTCATCATGTATACATGGATGTTGTAGAGATCTATGGTTATTATATGTTAGATCGGGTTAGATTTGAACCTTAGGTCAACTGAATCTATGATTTTATGTTTCGATTCATTGATTATGTTGATATTGCATGACTGTTCAATGAAATGTTAATTTGTGACAATGATTTGTGATTTAGTACCCATGGAAGTTACATGTGACCTAGATCTGGTTAATGTTAATGATTTGCATGACATTGAATATAAAGTTGGATATATAGTTAATGGAATCACATGATGATGCATGATATCACATGTTGCATATTGATTGATGGTGCATCATTCACGAGAGTATGAAAGTAGAACTCAATGAAAGTGCAGGGTTAGAGGTCTCATTGAGGTGATAATGAGGGATAAGTAGAATTAATAATTATAGAGGTAATGAGGATTAAGGAAGATTGGTGATGTCCATAAGCCGTGTCAGTGTCTGTGAGCCATGTTATGATCCATACTTGAGGCATGATGTTTGGGAGACTGATGGAAAGGACACATCAAGCACTAATAAATGTTGCACAAGATGTTATGGACTAAGAAGGTGAAGTATGTGAGTCATGCTAGTGTTTGTGAGTTGTGCACTATTAGTGAGCCGTGTTAGTACTTGGAGCCATGTCATGACCTTGCAAGGGGGACTTACAGAAGCCTAACGGTCAGGAGTATCATGTTTGAGAGCCTAGTGTATAGGAGCATCAAACAATAGGAATAATAATAAAAGGATACTCAATGCGAAAAGACTCATGCATGACAATGCATGTTGATGAACGATTTATTGTTATATGCTTGTTGGGATTATTATGCGTGCTTGTAAGTTGTGGGTAATGTTTGGTTATTTAATTGAGTGTTGTCACTCATGGAGTAAATTATTGTGCTTGGCATTTCACACCAAGTATTGAGGAGAAAGTGAAGATGGAACAAGTTCAAGAGGTGGATGAGAGGGAAATCCAAGAGCCATGGTTGTATTAGTGACAATCTTTTGGTGAATACCTAGTATGTCCTTAGTTTAGGTTTTGGTTTGACTATAATTAATGATTTTGAGCATTGGGTTTTGGAACTATTTATTGAATTTAGTTTTGAATCGGTTGTTTTGTTAATAAATAATAAATATTTTAAAAATGAAACTATTTTATTTGAACAGAATTTTATTTTGCTGCGAAAGGCGTTATTTTATTTTTATTTTTTTTTTGAAAAGTGAAAGATATTATTAAATGGGGTAATAATTACAAGGAAAGAGGAAGGCGAGAAACACTCGAATAGAACGGGAACATAAAGAGTTGGCCATAAAAAACAGGAGCTCTCAGCCATCAGATAATATGGTTGTAGGCCGAAGAAGAAAATGGGTGTTAAACTCGAATTAGATAAACTCAGAGCTTCTTCCCACCCATCACTTGAGAAATCCACTATGGATTATCCCCGTCGGATTGAATAGCACACTGGATAGGGATAGATGGTCCTTATTGTTGTGATCCATAGCCCCCCCTAAATCATCTAAACCCAATTTCATCTTGAATCCTCTCCCAGCAGATTACCCCTGTGTTGAATTTGATTAGATTTCTAACGATCCACAAAGAATAGATGATGATGGATGGTAGAGATTTCCATAGAACGATTGTTAAGGCGTTATATTTTCTCCCAAACCTCCACCCGACCGCCAGAGAAGAAGATTAGCCGCAGAATTAGGGACTATAGAAATAGGAGCTGCTACAAAATAGTCTCAATTTAGAATGTGTTCAGATAAGATTTTTTTTTTTTTTTTTTAAAAGATAGTGAGTCTTATTTGATGTTTTTTATTTGGTTTCATCAATTTTTCGGCTTTCCTTATTTGTTTCAACATGGAAGGTATTCAACAAATGCTTCAATACCGTGATAGGAATGACAAAGAATCTGGATAGTTTGTAAGGCATATTCCTTACATCAATATCCAACGAGGTTACAATCAAATTACATTTAGATTTGCATCAAATGAGTGTCGGTGTCAACAAACATGAAATTGATAATGTCTAGAAATCAAAGTCTGACAATCATAAATTCTATTCCAAAACTCAACAACATAAATTATCATCCAAGTACAAGAAAATTTATTGCCATAGTAAAATATCAGACTTATTAAAACTACGTTTGGCTTTTAGTTTTGATGCCTCCGAATATAAACTTGCTCTCAAAATGCAGCTAGAAAAATAGCCTAACATATTTATTTGAGTTTTGGCAGATTTATTTATCTTAATTTGTGGTTCATCCCGATTACTTTGTAAGTGAAGGAAACTGAATTGGAGATAATAAATCAAACAACAGGACTCTTAGTGTCATCTTCTTTGTAATTTTTTGGGGACATGTATATTGACTAAAATTGTAGCTTGAAATTGATTTTTTTTAAATTATAAATTATTGTACTTAAATGTACTCACAATCGTGATCCAATCATAAACCGTTTATGCAACAAATTTGCTCCTAAAAACAAATTATACTATAGTGTTTTTGAAGCATTTTTAAGTAATTTTAGCTTCGTCGTATTTTTGAAGGCGTATGCGATTACATTCATACATTTTGTAAGCTAAAAAAACTAAATGGCTAAACCTTAGAGTCATCTAGATATTTTTATTTTCTTACCTATAAATATTCAACTTAAAAACAATTGATATCGACACAAATTGTTTTTGTATGTTGTTTTCCAAAATCAGTAAACCAAGTTTGTGGGTCCTGCAAAACAATTAAGTCCTATTCTTGACCAATGGCCACCACAACCTTGTCATGCTCGCAAAATTTCCACAACAACTTGACTACGTAAATCTCCCTTAACCAATAGCTACCGTCTCTACTGAAAATCTATAGAATTTTATGAAATTACAGACACAACAGAAAACAATATTGCAGAGAAAGTGAAAAGAAGAATAGAGAAAAGAGTTTCATCTTTCTCATTAGAGTATTGAAAGTTGAAATCAACAATATCAGTCTTCTCTTTTTATAGGAAGAGCTATCTAACCGACCTAGATTACAAAGCGTAATAGTCAGCTAACAAGAATTAAAGCACGTGACAGAATATAATATCAACTCTATTATTCTGTTGTACTAGCTACCAAATTACTAACTGACTCTAAATGATTTGCACGAGATACTCCTTTGTCAGTTGATACCGTTGATGTGTGGTGTTCAGTACTCTTCACTTGAGACTCCACTGGAGATGGAGACTGGTTTAACACTCCCCTGCAAACTAATGCTGGAGGATACAACATAAGTTTGGTGGTTAGCTCAGTAAAACGATGGACAGAGAGTGACTTGGTAAAGATATCAGTAATATTAGCATGAGAAGGAACATATTTGACTAACAATTGACGATTAAGAACCTTCTCACGAATGAAATGGTAATCGACCTCAACATGTTTCGTTCGGGCATGGTAAATCGGATTAGAAGCCAGGGCAATAGTTGACATATTGTCATACCATAAGACAGGGATAGAAGTAAGTTTAGTAATCTGGAGATTAGAAAATAAGTGGTGAAACCACAATAATTCTGTTGCTAAATTAGCTAAGGCTTTGTACTCTGCCTCAGTGGCAGAGCGAGCAATAGTGGGCTGCTTCTTTGCAGACCAAGAAATCAGATTAGAGCCCATAAAAACACAATAGCCACCAGTAGACTTTCTATCAACGTCATCCCCAGCCCAACCAACATCTGAATAGGCATTTATAGCACACCATCCTTTGATAAAATGGAGACATTAATGGATAGTACCCTGAACATATCTCAAGATACGTTTAACAACATTAAAATGAGCTTGTAAGGGATTATGCATTTTTTGGAAAACTTGATTCACAGCATAGGAGAGTTCAGGTCGAGTCAAAGTAAGATATTGTAAAGAACCCACCAAGGTCCTATAGAGTTTTGGATTAGAGAATGTAGTGTTATCACATGGAGTACATGATTTAAGAGAAGAAGGGGTGCCTCATGGTCGACAACTGACCATACCTGCCTTGTCTAGTAAATCCTTAGCATACTTGTATTGAGAGAGGACAAGCCCAGTAGGTGTGTATTGAACTTCAATTCTCAAGAAATAATGCAACTGGCCTAGATCTTTCAAGGCAAAATGAGAACCAAGTTTGGTAACAATTGTTTGAATAAGGCTAGGATTGGTGCCAGTGACCAAGATATCATCAACATAAACAAGGAAATAAATAGCGTCAGAGCCTTTGTTCAAAATGAACAGGGAAGTATCAGCATGGCTATTTACAAACCCCTGTTGAAGTAAACACTGGGAAAACATAGCATACCAAGCTCGGGGTGCCTGTTTAAGACCATATAGTGCCTTGTGCAATTGACAGACATGAAATGGGAATAAGGGATTAACATACCCTTGAGGTTGTTTCAAGTAAACCGCCTCCTGTAGTTTGCCATGTAAGAACACATTTGAAACATCCAATTGACGAATTTCCCAACCAGAATTAATAGCTAAAGTAATCACCACACGAATGGTTTGTTGTTTGACCACAGGACTGAAGGTTTCAGTATAATCAAGACCCTCAGTTTGTTGAAAACCCCGAGCCACTAATCTGGCTTTATAACGAGCAACACTGCCATCAGCATGTTTCTTAATTTTAAAAATCCATTTACAACCAATAGCACTGCAGGCAGGAGAAAGAGGAACTAAGGACCATGTTTGTTGAGACATAAGTGCTACATATTCCTCTGACATAGCCTGTTTCCATTCTAAAAATTGCATGGCCTCTTTTAAGGTGTGAGGTTCAGTAGTAGGTGGTGAAGAAATAGAAACCAAGGATAATGGAACCCGATGCACAGTAATACCACTTTTGGACCTGGTAATCATAGGATGTGTGGGAACAGGACTTAGAGAAGGAGAAACCTGAATATGAGGAGAGGAACTAGGGGCAAGACTAGGAATACCAGACGAATTGGACGGAGAAGAAATCATAGGAGAGGTAGTAAAGAGAGGAACTGTAGGAGAGGAAACTGAAGTAGAAGGAAAAATAAAGGATAGAGGAAGTTGTGTAGTAGGAGAAGGAGAAGAAGATAGAGAAGAAGGATGAGACGTTAGCTCAAGAAAAGGAAAGTCATGTTCAATAAAAGTGACATGTCTGGAGATATAGATACGATTTGTATGAGGATCAAGACAACGATAGCCTTTGGTAACAATAGCCAAGAAAAATACAAGGAGTAGATCGAGGGACTAACTTATTGTTGACATAGGGTCGTAACCATGGAAAACAATAGCAGCCAAAAGGTTTAAGAGTATGAAAATCAGGAGCAGATTGGTAAAGTAATTGAAATGGAATGTTAAATTGGACAAAAACTTGAGGAAGTCTATTAATAAGATAAAGTGCAGTGGTAATTGCCTCAAGCCAAAATTGAATAGGTAGATGAGATTGATGCAAAAGAGCAATGGCAGTTTCAATGATATGTCTATGCTTGCATTTAGCCAAGCCATTTTGTTCAGGAGTATACGGACAAGTGGTTTCATGAACAATACCAAAGAAGGAGAAGAACTTATGCATGAGAGCATTCAAGAATTCACCGCCATTATCAGACCGTACAGTTTTAAGTGTACACTTAAAATGATTTAAGACAAATGCTTTAAAGTGTTGAAGATGAGACGAAACTTCCGATTTGCGATGTAAAGGAAAAATCCAACTATATCTTGTGAAATCATCAACTAAAAGAAGGTAATATCGATATCCACCAAAGAAAACAACAGGAGCAGGACCCTAAACATCCATGTGAAGCAATTCAAAAGGACTAGTAGAAATATAATGTGATGTAGAAAAGGATAGTTTATGGCATTTCGCTACTTTACAGGAGTAACAGTCAAATTGCAGGGGTTTTATTACAGGTAAATTGTACTTATTACAAAGAAGATGAAGAAGATGAGCATTAGGATGCCCTAACCTCTTATGCCAGAGTTTGGCAGTAGAAGAAGCATGAGATGCAACAAAAACCTAAGGTGGTTTAGTCGAAGGAAGAAAGGGGTAAAGACCCTGTTGACAAGGACCCCGATGAATGATCTTGAGGTTGTCCTTGTCCTGAACCATATATCTAGAGGAGTTAAAAATGATATTACAATGATTGTCAATAGCAAACTTGTGGACTGATAAAAGGTTATGAGAAATTTGAGGAACATGAAGAATATTATTGAGGAGAAAGGTGGAATTTGGTGTAGGTAAAAGACCCTTACCAGACTGTAAAATAGGTACATGTTCTCCATTGCCAACTGTTATGGCAGATGTTGTTGGTGTAGAATGAGGTATCCCAATGTGTTGAGCATCATTTGTTATGTGAGTAGTAGCTCTAGAATCAAAATACCAAGGTCCAGCATTAGGTACTATAGGTTGTTGATGTGATCCACCATGTCCTGGTGAAAACTGAGAGGTGTTATCAGAAATATACATAGCTTGGTGTTGTGGTCCAGACGGTAGAATGTACTGTGATCCATGATTGGATTGCATAAAAGAGGGAGGTTTGTAGGTCAAATTCTGTCTATGATGGCAATAGAAAGCAGAATGATTAGTTTTGCCACATATTTGACAACCAATGATCATAGAAGGCACCATAGATGAAGAATGTCCAAACTGATTTCCAGAACTAAAGCTGCTAGAGTTAAAATTTCTAGGACTAAAATTTCCAGGATTAAAATTGCCAGGAAATCCTTGATGTGCTGAAATAAACTGTCCTTTATGAAAATTGTTCCCTTTATATCTGTTGTTGTTGCGTCTATAGCCAAAGTTATTAGCATTGTTCTGAGGAAATTGATGGTAGGAAGGTTGTCCATGTGGATGATTTGATGCTGACTAAACGGAAGAAAACTAATGTGAATGTGTTTGAAGCTTGAACAGATGAAGGTGGATTGCCTTGTGCCAAAAGAACTGAGGTTTGATCAATTTGATTTGTTCCTGGATCTCTATCAATGTGTAGATCTTCTGCCAACAGAACTGAACACAGATGGCTAAATGTGATTTCTTCAAACCTTGTTCTTATACATTGCTTAAGAGAATTATAATCCTTCAGCAATCCATGTAATGTATGAAACACTAGATCCTCATCATCAATTTTTATTCCGGATGCAGCCAATTTTTGCATAATCTCCTTAATTGAATCTAAATAAGATTCCATTGATCCTTCTTTCTTGAGATTAAAGAGTCTTCTCCTAAGATCATGAACATGTAATCTTGAGAATGTGCTAAACTTTTCTTCTAATCGTTTCCATACTTGATACGAATGATCTGATCCAACTACATGAGATAGTACTGATGGTGTAAGTGTTGCAATTATATAGGAGAGCAACACTCGATCAATTGTAATCCATTTTTGATACTCAGGATTAGAAATCTTATTTCCTTCTTCATTAACTATATGAGTAGCAGGTGTAGGTAAGTTTTCATCAAGGTATTGAAACAAGTTGTTGGCTAAAAGAGCATTTTCAACTTGTGTTTTCCATGCAAAGAAATTTGATACTTCAAGTTTAACAGTGATAAACGATTGAAAATGAGCTATGAGGAAGATTAGAGAAGGAGGTAACACATCTGACCTATGTTGTTCTCCCATTTCAGAATTGATACTGATCTTGCCTTTATCTTTCTCTAACTTTGCACCACAGGTCTTGTTATTTTCAGGAAGACAGTGTAGAACTTTCGTCGAACAGCTTTGATACCATGAAAATCTACAGAATTCTATGAAATTACAGACACAACAGAAAATAATATTGCAGAGAAAGTGAAAAGAAGAATGGAGAAAAGAGTTTTATCTTTCTTATTAGAGTATTGAAAGTTGCAATCAACAATACCAGTCTTCTCTTTTTATAGGAAGAGCTATCTAACCGACCTATATTACAAAGCGTAATAGTCAGCTAACAAGAATTAAAGCAGATGACAGAATATAATATCAACTCTATTATTCTGTTATACTAGCTACCAAATTACTAACTGACTCTAACTGATTTGCGCGAGATACTCCTTTGTCAGTTGATACCATTGATGTGTGGTGTTCAGTACTCTTCACTTGAGACTCCACTGGAGATGGAGACTTGTTTAACATCTACCTTATCATGCGTGCTCGCAAAATTTCCACAAAAACTTGACTACGTAAATCCCTTGTAGGCCAGTGGCCACTGTTTCTCTTTGTTTCTTGCTGTTATATCATTATCATTTGTCGAACTTACTTTTTTTTTTCTCTCTCTCAAAATCAAAATTGGCGTTCGAAAGTAGTTCGATTAAGCCTTTTATAACATTCTATATTAGACTCACGAGTATATTTTTATTATTCGCAAAAACGATTTTGTGTAATTAAATTTATAAAACCACTCTAAACATAAAAGAAAAAAAATACATATCCCAGCTAAACACAACAACCACCTCTTCCTACAAATACACAAATCTATTCATTCACAATTGAAACACAACACCACCCCCTATAGCCCAATATATTATTTCTTTAATTCCCATTCCATCGTTCCAAACATGAGATTCTTCAAATCTCTTTCTCTCTCCATTTTCCTGTTAGGAAATCGAACAAATAACGTTCAATCTCACAACATTCCTTATGGATCTTAGGAACAATGAATCACCAAACCAAAAATAAAACAATCACACATACGTAATAGAAACATAAACGGAAAAGAAACGAGACACAAGACATACGTGAAAAATCTCAACGCGAGGAAAAATCACGTGAACCACACCAGTCCACTATGAATCAAATCAGGGAGTACAAATTTTCTCACAATCTCTCTGAGATGTGCTTTCTTTTGTTTCTCTTTCTCTCTGAAAGCTTGAATAATCTCACACAACCTTAGGAAACCTTTTAAAAGGTATTTGTAAACCAAGAGTCCTAATCCCATTACAACCATAATTAGAATTAGGCAATAAAATTGCGTTCCTCGAGGCGACGACCGTCCAGATGAATTTCACCACCATCCGGACGAAAATTCCAAACTGTCCAATCTGCGTTGGGGCATCTGGATAATGCTTGCTCCTTAAACATGTCAAGAATGCTTGCT
>JABCMJ010026737.1:689-11113 GCA_014822125.1 Arbutus unedo | reverse complement strand
GTGTCTGTATGGGAGAGAAATTGATGCTAGTGCTGGTGTTGGTGCCATACTGGATTGGTGGTTCATGGTTCAAAGAAGGTTTCTGCTCCGCCTCAAGTGAGAGCTTTAACCTCTTAGCGGCACCACCAATGGGAAGAGCACTGTTCATAATGGCTTCAACGTCATATCGGTTCATCTCAAAGTTGGTTACCGCGTTCAAACCCCTGAACTTGATTGCCGCTATGTCATATGCCTCTGCCGCTTCTTCTTCCGTTGCTGAAACCATTAAAGGGACCAGTAAGTAATGTCATTTATCAAATGCTCCTAGAATCACTATTTTTCAGGTTTCAAGAAAATAGAATTGTGTAGAAAGATAACTCGGAGCACAATTATCACTGAGGCTCCATTTGGATAGATGTGCATTCAGATGGTGGATTTGATGTTTGATTTCAACAAAATTGAAAGCGGTTCCAGTTTTAGGCGGCTGTGAAACTAGAGCAGAAGATGATTCAAAAATAGAAGTTCCTATGGGGAATCTTGTATAACTACAATCCATAACATGATAAATCTTAGACCCAAAATATAGGATAGATGTTTGAAGATTTTTCAAATCCATCATGACAAAGCTTGAAACTCAATGATGAAATTCAATTAGACTATCAAATCTAAATTCAATTTGCTCTCCTTGAATAATAATGTCAAATCAATTAGTCCATAATCCACATCTATCCAAATCAAGCTTAAATGTCCAGCTACAGTGAGCATATGAGCTTAAAATCTGATGAGCTAAGAGAAAATTTGAAACCATACTAACTTCAAATGAGAGAGCTTGCTCTCCCTTCTGATCATTTTGGGATGAACTAACCCATTCTCAATGCTTCTCCAGCTAATTAAGATTATGACAGCTTTACTACAATAGCGAAATGTATGACATGATGAAATAGAAAATATTACCAAATGTTCCAAGATATAAATCTTTGTTTCCTGCAACGCGACCGATTCTTGCTTGCCATCGGCCCTGTTGATGATGTCTGTAAAGCACCACCAGTAGCAAAATTAAGCGTATTATAAATGCAGAGGTAACAAAAAAAATTAAACAAAAATTGGCCACTCCATTGAAGCGTTCGAACCTTGTCACACCCCTATATATAGATGCTCCCCTTGAAAACCCACTACTCTTCCTGAAAATTTTGTAGACAAATTATTCAAGGTGCAATTCAACCATAATATGATGCGACCTTCAATTAGAAAATTTCTATTAAAAAATAGACATGACAGATGGGTACTATCAGCAGACCTTCTCAGTGATGCAATGAATTCTTGCTTAGTAGAATGTTTCATCTCCTCAAGTTCTTTGGCATAATTTGCAACCTAAAAGGGAAAGACAGCAATTGTATTGAGCCTATTGATCATCATGCTATTATGTAAAAACCATGCAGCAACAAACGGCCTATCAGCTGAATGAAGTTAAATAACTAGAAAAGATACAATATATTACTGGGAAGTTGGTAGTGGCAGTGGGACCCCAGTATTTTAGAGCTGCCAAATCATAAGACCTTGCTGCCTTATCTTCCTTGTCATATCCACCTAATTATTTAAAACATTTCATTATAGAGGTTGTTTATATAACAGTAAAGTTAGACAGTAACAATGAAAGAAAAAAACATATTAGGAAATTACTTACCCAGGTACACTGCAGAACAAATTTCATATTGAGAAGGCGCCAAAGATCCGGAGATCCACATTCCATGCAAAAGTTAGCAGAAACATTTTCACATTAGCTTCTAAGGTAGTCAAAGATTACTGCCAAAGAAATTAATTAACTAAGCAAATGGAAGGGAAATGAAGCAGAACTTTGAGCACATGCGGATGCTGCAGATGTTGTCCAAGAAATTTATATTTATAACTTCTCTTTTCGTTGTTCACACTCAAAATGACCATGTAATTGTGAATTGTAGCTATGAATTCTAAGAAAGCTAAAAAGCGCACGTCCTGTTCTGGGAATATTTCAAATTGCTTGCCGTTTCTATAAAAATTCTTCACATTACCTTTGGGACACATATCGCCTTAGCCTATTATCCCCATCTAAACCAACATCCAATGGTGCCTGGAAAGTGACTTCATGGCAGAATAACAAGCCATGTCAATTTTTAAAGGTAATTACGTAACACTTGATAAAAATTCTTGTCAAGAAAATCGTGCCTGTGACATTATGAAGTTTTTACATAAATTTCCCTTTTGATGGGTAAAAATGATTAAACAAGACATGCAACATCACTTGAAATATTTATCCTCTGCTCGCATAAGAAGTGAAACTTTTGGTGTCCATTGAGAAGGATTGATCTAGATGGGCTTTGCATTTGGACTTTATTTGAGTGACCTGGTCAAACCTATGGAGAACCGGTGGCCCAATAAAAGAAGGAAAAGCAAAAGTAAAAGCCATCTGATTAAATTCCCAGAGTTTCAGACACTAGAGTTTAGACTAGCTGAGGTATGTAGACATGGGACACCTGTACTAAAGTGGTGAAAAAAGGTTATATCCCGAAAATAAGGATGGGGAAATGAAGAACTGCCGGACAACGTCCTAAATTTCCAGGGGAACAAAAATTTAATGGAGAAGCAAGAAAATGGGGAAAAAGGGATATGCTCAACTCAAAACATGACAAACTGGCGGCCCATAATCTAGTGAGAGAAAACAAAAGAGCAGAGAGAAGTACAATAGTAGATGTATTCCAGTCAATCAATCGTTCATTGAAGTCTGATTTGAAAGAAAGAAAAAGCACCTGACCCTTAGAACCCAATTACCCATTAATATCTTTCAATGCATGCAACCTTTTCTTTTACATTCGTACGGTAGTCCATAACCTTCCTTCTTGTTCTTCTTTCACATAGTACTAGCAACTTCAATTTACTCACAAAAAAGAAATAGAAATCGGATAAACCAAAAAAAATTAAATCCAAAATCAGTGCCACAGAGTGTAAATCAACACAAATTTGTTCATTCATCTAGGAAAAATCTAGACTTTCAGAAAATTTACTCGGAAATTTCTTCAAATTCAAAAATCTCATGATTCACCACTTGGATCTCCTCTCTACGTGATTTGTTGAAAAGATGTAAATTCCCTTTAAATCAATTAACTTTACTATTATGGGCAGTCGCGTGATGGATATGTGGGCCAAAAAAATTAGGCTCCCAGAACTTTAGATAAACATTTGGGTCTGCAGCAGCATTATTGACCATGTAGAAAGAGAGAGAGAGAGAGGAGCACCTTGACGTCCCTTTCTGGCCTGGCCCTCTCTTCTACAGCTGTTGTCCCATAGATGCGCTTCGTATCTACCCGTCCATCTATGTCTGCATCAACGAAACCGTTCTTCTGTTACACAATGCACGCATGAAAAATAAACAAAAACAAAAACAAAACAATAGAACGGAGAAATGGAGTACCGAGTGACCCCTCTGTAAATTGAAGTTCTCTGCCCAAACGTATCAGTGATCTTCTTACAACTCTCCGAATCAACTGAAACCAGAGCCTTCTCGGATCTCTGGTTGTTAACACCAAGGGAAAGAGCGCCAGTTGGGCACTGCGACAGGGCCAACTCGTGCCCTGACTCATTGTACTGACCCGCAAAATCCACACATCCTAGCTGAGTCCTGGCCACAGAAGCCGAGTCGTCCACCTCTGATCCCGAGTTGGCAGAAAATGCCTGGAAACCCGTCGTTCCAGGAATCGTTTTGAAATCGTGGTCATTGAAATAGGCCGAGCCACTCTGGTCATAGATGTGAGTCAGTGAAGACGAGTCCTGGGTCTCCGTTTGGAACGATGACGAATCGCCGCCGAGGAAGTCTTCGAGCTTCGGCGGTGGTTGGTGGTGGATTTGTGAGTCGGCGAATAAGCCTGTAAATATGGATGAATCGGCAATGCTTTGTCCTGTCACTTCCTTTACTTGATTTTCTCCTCCATAGAGTCCCTGAGACCTATTTTCCCAACCTGCGATAATGCAAAAACACAGAAATAAGGTCTATTGCACGAATCAACTCAGTAACTCAGTCACAAAGAGCATGGAAAATGTGCAGCTGCTGGATTCGTTACCGAGAAAGTACTGTGACACAAAAAATGATTTTTTTGCATCATGGCATTTTCTCAGCAACCAAACAGTAAGATCTATATCCACGTGCCTCCGTTACAACCGACTCGCCAGTAATCATCATATACAGGTTCGAGTTAGCTCAGAAGATTCTCTGAGGTAATTTTAACGGTATGCAGCAAAAAGGAAAACAAAATGAAAATACATACCGCTCCCATAGAAGTTATCGAAGAAACAGTATTGCTGAGAATCAGTGGAGGCGCCATCGAACGGCACGAGCTTCATCGACGATTGTAGCATCTGAGACTGCGACGACGAGCTCAGCATTTCCATTGGTGAGAGAGAGAACGAAAGCCAGTTGTTAGTCTCCGGAGCCATTTATACGTCTTAACGTCTTTATATGTATCTTTATGTGTATCTAAATATGCCTCTTAAACCATTTCAAGTCTCAAGCTCTGATCCACCACCTGCAAATAAAAAAATTTAAAAAAAATCAGAAAATGACATTTCGGAGATTAGCTAGATCAGATCAAATTAATCAAGAGTGCAAGCCCTAATTCTAACCAATCGAGTAAAATGAAGCGAAAATAATTGTTACTAAACTTCTTGATTTATCACACCTAATCATACAACACTGTTTCAGGCAGTAATCAATGATTTTTGAAGTGTTCAACAAAACCGACTCAGGTACGTACATGCAGCTTCATTTGAAGACTGAGGATAGTGATAACTAGCTGGAGATTTTAGTTTCAGAGAGAAAAGGAGGAAGAGGATGAGTTTGTGGGGGTACGAAGTAAGAAGTGAAGGAAATGGAAGACAGTAGGAGCGTAGTTGTAGATAGAGAAAGTGAAGATTTCTAGAGAGAGAGAAGGGAACAGGAATGAGGAGCAGGTGGAGGGGTTATAATGGGGGGGATGGGGCGGTTTCATCTTCCATCCGGCGTAAAACCAGAGGGACGCAGATAGGTGTGTGTGTGTCTGTGTGTGTAATAATATTTTTGTAATATTATTATTTTTGTTTTATTTGTTAGTGATGAGAAGTGAGGAGGTGATGAGTGGACTTTTTTTTTATTTTTTTATTTTTTTATTTTTTTTAATTTTGCTGGCTCTGGGCAGAAGAAAATTTGTCTGAAGTAAAGACGCGAAATATCCGGGCTGGCGGAAAGTGGGATAAATTACGGAGAAAATAATAATTGAAAAAGGGCAATAGATAGGTATTAATGGAATTTTAGAATTTAATTTAATTGTATTAGGTCAAGCATTTTTGTTTGCTATGTACTTTATATAAACTTTTTGTAATGCTTTCTATTCTATTTATTAAACGATAGTGTTTTCTTGTTTTTTTGAAATCGGCCTTCTTGATTTATTTATTTTAAAAATTTTAGGAATTAATATGTATGTAACAAAAAAAATTCAATCCTCAGGATTGCTCTATATACGTTGTCTGTTTGGGCTCGAGTAAACTGAGAAACATAAATACGTTTGCATCTTATAATATTAGATCAAATTCAAGTATTTTATTCGCATCTAAAGTATAATTATTGGGTACTGTGAAAACTACAAATATGACGTTGGGAGAGTTGTTATGGACTGAAGGCAACACGGATGACATGCGCTCGACCGAGGAAATTAATTGTCTTCCTAGTTGAGGGTAGAAAGGGTTGGATTGACTTAATCGAACGCGAGCCGAGCGTCAACTAGCTAGCCAGTTGGGCGAAACTTGACATCATCCTAGAGTAGGAGATAAGATACGAGAATGGCACTCAAGTGCGTGTTGGAGTACATACAGCGAAACCTTATAAATGGAGATGGAATCCGCCCAGAAAAGGGTATAACAAACAAGAGGTATGAAAATGAGTATTTTTATGAATGTTTGCTTAAGTGAAGAAAATGTCATTCTCATTGAACCATTGGAGGATATTTCGATAAGAGGTTGAGAAGCTTCTGACAAGTGTTTCGATGTGCAAATTGAATCAAGAGATCGAGGTGGACTCACGAAGTTCTTGTTCCTTCTAGCTCGGATAGAATTTGCGATAAAGTTAATATATCGCTTTGTTTAATAGTGTCAACGATTTTAAACAATCACATTTATCTTGTAAAGAGATTGAAATTATGATTATTGACTTTTTTAAGATAAAGGTGATAGATCAAGTACTTAACAATAATTACCGACAAAAAATAGTTAATAATATAATTGATTAAAATGATTTTTCATGCGGAAATAACTACAAAATTAAGTGTTACTAAACAATCAAATTCTATCATTCAATGTACGTCCGAGAATGAATCTACACGACGGGATTGCATGGTTCATATTGAAAGACCAACTGAAAAGAAGCTGTGTTGTTATCCGAATATCATCATCTAAATTATATGACTCGAATCATATCATTTAAGTAAGTTGGAGTTGGGACCCACGTGACGTAAGTGCATGGCTTTTGTTTAAATGGTCAATCAGAGAGAAGCTGTGTTGTTATCCAAATATTAACATCACCCAAATTAATGAGATTTATTAGAGGGATAGTAGAGTTTATCATTTCATGCATGCAGATATGAGTATTTATTTGTTTTATTTGATAAGGATGTCAATACGGTGACGTAGCAGTAATTAATTTTTAATTGAAATTCTGTTGGAGATGGGATGGTGAAGCGTTTTTCCTTGACCAAATTAAACTCACTATTTTGCCATATTCACACACTTGTCCTACATGCCGAGTTCTTCCACTTTAGCATTAAATGTCTTTTGTTAAGAGTCAAGAGTTTGGAGACTATGTTTATAATAATTAAACCAACGAATCTCTCTTAAATATAAAACTAATATCATCATCAACAATACACAAACACCCTGTTGTACGCTAAAATGATGCCCTTTTCGACATGAATTATACTGTCTGAATACAGCTCGACTATTTAAACAATATTTTAATGGCTAAATTGATATTATTTTGATACACAACACACTTTATTATGCATTGTGTATAGTAGGATTTTTGAATCCTCATTAACATAACTATTAGTCATCTTGTAAATAAACTTTTATGTATATGGTACACATAATGTGAACATAACAATGTTATTTATTTATTTATTTATATTATATATTTTTAATTGTGTTCCGTACTATTTTGGTTTAGCTATAAATAAATGGATACTGTAAAAAAAAGTAAATTTTGCATATTTATGAGTAGTTACAAAATTAATAATTAATGTGTTATGAATTTGTGTGGTTCACTTTGTTGTATATTTTTTGATTTATAGTATTGTTCTGATTAATTACAAACGAGGTGTAAAGTACGTATTGAAGAGTCACGTTGATTGGTTACGAAAAATATTTAATTTTGGTTTCAAATTATTTATAATATTAAAATAGTTATTTAATATGAAAGAAGTGACCTGAACAAATACTTGACTACGTGAAATGAAATCATTCGAAACCTAATTCTAATACCCTTTGAGATTTATTGGAGAATTCCTATAATCTAAACAAATCGGCAATAGGTGGAGTAGCTTTCAAATTATATTTATCAAACAAATTTAATATTGTGAATATTTTTTATAACAAATTAAACTTAAATTTATTAAAAACGAAAGCAATGCTACTTCCAACTTTACCTTACTTCATGTGTGGTACTATGTTTGGATAGTAGATCTGCAGAAAGAATCTTGAGCCTAACTCAAGTTATTGTACCAACAAGTTTATAAAAAAACCCAAAGGGTTGTTTCACGGGAAAGAGAGAGGGCAATTAAGAGGTTTATTTTCTAAGTTCATGAGATTGAATTTCATCAGAATCAATTACTAAGAATTATTTAAAGTTTATTTGATCGTTAACTCTAAAGTTTCGAAAAATGATCGACTTTAATAAGTTTGGAGTAATCACAAAATCTATAGATATAAAAAAACAAGTTTAGAAAAAAGTTTGGAGTTGGATTTTATGAACTACAGTCTCTTTTGTTAGGTTGTACAAATTCAATAGACTAATCTGCTACGAGAATAATAGTGCGTAAAAAGTAAAAGAAAATACAAATAAAGTAGCAAGCAAATTTCCTTGTTTTATTTGGTTTCTTGAGAATAATTATAAGGAAAATAGGAATATATAGGGACCGGACTTACAAAATACTAAGCCATATATAAATTCGGGTTGAATTTGGCATGACGACTAAAGACTCACACTGGCCAATTCCTCATCACGGTTCGTATTCTCAGGTTAGCCACAACCAACATTGAATCGGACTATGGGCTCCGCAAGGCGCGCACATCGTGCAAACCAGCTAGCCTTTAAGCAAACAACTAGTGTTCGAGTTGGATTGAAGAGAGAGTGGTCGGTATATTCACAGTACATCTCAGTTATATCTATGACTCGATGTGGACGTTAGGTGGCTCGATTTGCCTATGTAGAGTGCAACGTGACACTCGGTACATCATGGCGATAAAGATGAAGATGGTTATTTCTGATGTCACGGTACCTGTGCCTAGAATGAAAGTACACTTCTATATAAGATAACTGAACCACTTTACGACAGTTACATCTATATACCACACCGCCCTTGAGTTTTTTTCAATTAAAACCACCTCCTCAAGGAACCAACTTCAACATTCCTCTAACTATCTTCGGCCAACAGATACTACTAGTTATTTTTCTTGTAATTCAAATCAAGAGAATTCAATGCAAATAATTCAAAAAAAGATTCACCGAATTTAGGATTCAAATATATTTTGTGATAAATTGTACTAAGAAACAAGTAAATACATACGAATAACCATTTCATTTATTTCGTCTTCTCACTTCTGCAGGTCATCTAAAAACCCAATTGATAATTATTTTTTTTTCCTTGAAATCAACAGCCAAAATCTGGAGCTGAAGAATAGCAGATTGTTGCATAAAAGTTGTGGAAGTGCGAGACCAGTGGCCGAGAAAACAGGAAGCAAACAGCCCGATCATCAGGGGAGGGTCTTGATCTCGGTCTTCTTTTCCTTTGTAAATTTAACGACACCCCCTCTTCCCTCCTTTTAAGGTATGTGGATTTGCATTTTCGTGTGTAATTGTGAACTACTCTCTCTCTCTCTCTCTCTCTCTATATATATATATATATATATATATATACTGCTATATATGTACATCGAGACCGGCGAAACCTACGTAGCCAGTAGTTACCGTAGATTCTACGTACCCCCTAGTAAAGACTGTTTAATTAGGGAGTCTCCAAAACTTATGAAGGTTCAGGGGATACGGAAGATTAATCACTAATCATAAAATTAATTCAAAACTTTTTTCCAATTTATCTAAACTCTTTGTCAAGTTCACTTATATATACTAATGTGCGTGGCACACACAATACTTGTACAAACACAATAATATACTAATACGATTTGATACTTGTGTGTAGCAGCTTTTTAAGCAATTTTTTTTATGTAAATATTTCTATAGTTATTAGAATGAACGAAGATTTGTAATGAATATTCTGAGAAATACAAAGTGTGGCCGACTTCAAAAAATCGTTCATACCAAAAGGGATGTTCCCTTTATAATAGTATATATATATGTGTGTGTGTGTGTGTTCATTGCTTGTCAAAAAATTAGTTTAAAAAATTAATTCAAAAAAAAACTTTAGTAAAGTGAATTAAAGAAAAGAGAATTTACTTTCTTATATTTGTTCATTTAGTAAAAGAAATTTGTGAGAAATCAGATCATGGTAGTATATTAATGTAAAAATTAGTGTAAATTACTGTAGAATCTTGTATTTGTTTTTTTATTTGCAAATTTTTCCTATAGATTTTTGAAATAATATGTCACAAAGATTGAACGGATTATAATTAAGTATAAAGACATCAAAGCGATTAAAATTCAAATTTTAATTAAGTTGGTACCTGTGTAAATATACATGTATATACATAATATATATATATATATATATATATATTCATGTCGTTGAAAAGAATTCAAAAGGTCAAATATCTTGGTACAAGTTGTTAAAAAATTTACTAATAATAAAAATAAACTACTTTATAAAAACTAAGTTTTAGTTTTGTCCAAACTCTATTCTTATGTAGAATAAATGATGGGGATGACACATTTTCATTTATTTTCGCACTCCCCTCCCATGCGTCGTACGGATACAAAGTTTTTTTTTATTTAAAAAAACAAATTTTTAGCGATTTATTATAACGTCTCTATTGTATGCATCAATTCATGCACTTTACACTAATTGTGATAATAAACGACCCGTTGCTGCCGTGACATTTTCTTACATTCTCAGGACTTCTGTCATTCTATGCCTGAGTGACTTTTCAATTCTTTATAATTTGTGATTGGTTGGAAAAATATAGAGGAAAATATCGAGGAATAACAATTTTGACCAAAC
>JABCMJ010026731.1:0-19814 GCA_014822125.1 Arbutus unedo | reverse complement strand
CTCGATATTATCTTAGGGGTCAATTGGACAAGATTAGGTGTCCCTAAGATAAATTTATTTGTTTAGCACTTTTTTTCTTTACAGGAGTTAATTTGGTAGTAGCTCGATGCTAAATCGATTTGTGTTCAAAAATTGAGAAGTGATCGCGGTCTTAAATTTTATTCATATACGAAACCCTAGAGTTGGATTGGACAATTTATGCGTGAGGTGTGACTTAGTGTGGCGTTGTAACAACCAATAAATGGGCTAAGAAGCACTTGATGATTTTTCTATCAAACAACTAGATATGCATGAAGGGATATTTGCATGAGATGTGTCCTTATTGGTTGCCACGGAACATGAATTGGCCACCTCCTGCTTTCAATTTTCCCTATAAAAACCATTGCTCCATGTTTCATTTTCCCATCCCTTCAACAAAATCAAAGAATTGGAGAGAGAGAGAGGGCAAGAGCAAGGAGAAAGAAAGTGGCAAGAAATTTTGAAAGAAAATACAACTCACTGGTATGATTTTGGGGTATTATTTTTTCTTGAGTTTTAGTTGTTTATTCTCGGTTTATAGCCAACATAGACATATATTTGCATATGATTCAAATTTTGGTGAAGTTCTAAGTAAATAGTGATGAGAAAACGAAGAACCGGGATAACAATGACCGAAGAAATTGCTCGATGTGCTGTCCGGTTGGGGCTAATTCTGGAGCATTTGGGAGCTGCGTTTCGGAGCTCGATCTGACCTTATTCGGAAAACTTTTGAACATAACCTAACCCTCATTTGGGTTCTAGAACAAGCTGGGCCAAACCCGGAGTCATTTCTGACTTCGGGAAGCGGGCAACGACATTGTGAAAAGACTTTCGCGATAAGGATATTACTCTTAGTCTAAATTTAGAGTTTAAACTGGTGTGTTAAACTATTGCAACCGAGGGTCAACCCACTCAATACTTAACCCGAGTTTTACCTAAACATCGATATGGGAATGATTATGGGTATCCCGAGTCCATCAATGCATTGAAACACAAGCCATACAAATAAACACCGAGCTTGACATAGAGTTATCAAACTAGGATCAAATGTCTATTAGAATGTTTATAACTTAGAAACATAATTTAATACTTGGTGCTTTATAATGATAGGTCCTAATCACAATATCAAAGGCGAGGCACGTCATTGAATACTCTACGTCACTAAAGGTTAGTTCGGATATACCTATTTTCCTATAAATTTTTAAGACATGCCCGAAAATAGAAATTTGCTATATTTCGTTAAAAAAGGAAAACCGTTTAACCTTACCTATGCATGAAATTTCATGCCATAAATGGTTAAAACCGTTGACGATGATCACATAAACATCATCTCATAAAATGTGAATTCCGGTGATTCCCTGACCACTGGGGGTGTGACAAGCGGTGGTTCGGTACAAAGTTGGGTCCCACGGCTAGGTGGCATCGGATGACATCATGCTAAATCTGTGTTATATTTCAAAGGGTAGCTCCCTTAATCCAATTCTGGCATATACACCGAAGAATCATTTGTTGAATGTATTTCATTGATTAATTCCGTTTAAAGCATAACAAACTGTTAATTCCAGTATTGATATAATCCACGAATTATGAAAACTATAAACTGTTTATATACACGATACTAGCTGTAAGCTAATGGGTGTTGCCTTGCAACACAACAAGACCAGTGGCAAGACTTAGCGGACAATGAAAAACTGATCAGCCATATTTTACGCTTTGAATCTTCTATCTGAAAACTTATGTACATATGGAGTTCTATTTCATTATGTTGAGGCCATGTTAAGCTAGTACTACGGTTTGTAATAAGTATCGGATAAGCATGTTTTTAATTCAGTAATGATTGTCAGGTTTGCACGTCCTTGATGTTATTTTGTTATTGAACAAACAACGCTTCCGCTAAACTCTGCAGCATGTCAAGGGTTAAATAAGATAATTCGATAAAGTTCATAAACTCTTTAATTAACGTAGAAGACCTCAGCGAGTAGAATCATTGGCCGGTCACTAATTCGTTCCACTTTGGAATGGGTCGTGACAAAATTACAACAGATAATCTTATTTATTTTGGTTTATTATTATTTTTCACTATTATGCAGAGATACAAAGATGAAACAACTACAAATAATATTATATGTTGATTTATTATGCATAATTACATACGCCAATTTACAATAGATAACATTATCTGTTTTTATATTATGTCAAAATACAAAGTACAAATTAGAACAAATAATTTTATCTGATGTTATCTTATACAGAGATAAAAAAATAAATTATAATAGATAACCTTATTTGTTTTGATTTATTATTGTCTTTTCACTATTATGCAGAGATACAAAGATGAAATAAAACAGATAACATTATCTATTGATATATTATGCAGAAATACATCGTCCAATTTACAACAGATAACATTATCTATTTTTATATTATATCAAAATATATAGTACAAATTAGAACAGATAACCTTATCTGATGTTATCTTCTGCAGAGATACAAAGAACAAATTACAATAGTTAACCTTATCTATTTTGATTTATTATTGTGATTTCACTATTATGCAGAGATACAAAGATAAAACTACAATAGTAACATTATTTTTTCATATGTTATGCATAAATACTGAGGTCAATTTACAACAAACAATGTTATCTATTTTCATATTATGTCACAATACAGAGTACAAATTACAACAGATAACCGTATTTGTTTTGATTTATTATTGTGTTTTAAGTACTACCTTAAAATATTATTAGATAACTTTATTTGTTGGCTCATATCTCATTTATACAGAGGTTACATATTGTACATACTATTATGTCGATATAATAGTAAGATTCAAGCATTATTAATTTAAATAAAATTAATAAAAGACTGAGAAGACAAAAGTCAAGATAATTATTGAAAATTATGTTTTGACTTATTTTTTACATTTTTTGAATTTTAAAAATTTTTGAACATAATTTTAATTTTTTTAAATGTCTTATCGAAACGAACTAATAATCGACAAAAAAATTGAGAGAAAATAAAAAGTTAAAAAAAACTTAGTGTACTAAAAGATTGTGAGGGCAAAAATTATATTTTGACTTATTTTTTATATATTTTGATTTTATTTTATTTTTAATTGTTGAACATATTTTTATTTTTTAAAATTTTTTATCGAGTCAAACCAATAATCAATAAAAAAAATACAAAAAATTAATGTACAAAAATTACAACAGATAGCCTTATTTATTTTGATTTATTATTGTGTTTTCACTATCATGTAGAGATACATAAATACAATTACAACAAATAACATTATTTGTTGATATATTGTGCATAAATACATAGGTCAATTTACAACAGATAACATTATCTGTTTTTATATTATGTCAAAATACAAAGACCAAATTAAAACAGATAACCTTATCTGATGTTATCTTATGCAGATATACAAAAAATAAATTACAGCAGATAACCTTATTTGTTTTGATTTATTATTGTATTTTTACTATATGCAGAGATACAGAGATAAAATTACAACATATAACATTATCTATTGATATGTTATTCATAAATATATAAAATAATTTACAACAGATAACATTATTTATTCATTGTTGTATCTTATGCAGGGATACATAGGTCGTGAGATGCAAATCGTATTTTGACTTATTTTTCCTATTTTTTGATTTTTTTGATTTTTGAACATAGTTTTTTAATTATTTGAAATTTCTTATCGAGTCAAATCAATAATCAATAAAAAGTAAAAAGTTACAAAAAATTGGTATTCCAAAAGGCTATGAGGGCACAAATCATGTTTTGACTTTTTTCATATTCTTTATTTTTTATTTTTTAAAATTTATTTTTGAAATTTCTTTATTGAGACGGACCAATAATAAATAAAAAAATAGATGCAAAATAAAAAGTCACAAAAAATTGGTGTACGAAAAGGTCGTGAGGGTACAAATCATATTTTGACTTTGTTTTTAAATTAAAATTTTTTTTTAAACATAATGTTTTTATTTTTTTGAATTTTTTTATTGAGATGGACCAATAATCAATAAGAAAATATACAAAATAGAAATTTATAAAAAAAATAGTGTACCAAAAGGTCGCGAGAGCACAAATCATGTTTTGACTTATTTTTTATTTTTTAAAATTTTTTGAAATTTTTTATCGAAACGTAGCAATAATCAATACAAAATAAATACAAAATAAAAAGTTAAAAAAAATTAGTGTACTAAAAGGTGGTGAGGACTTTAAAATTTGTTAAAATTTAATAAATTTGTAATACGGGTAATTTTATAAACTAAATAATCTAACCTATTAACAATTTTAAAAGAGTAGATTTTAACTACTTGTACTTTTAAAATAGTGGATTCTAACTCAACAAATATATTATGCAGGACTTAATGAGTTAATTAACCCCAAATTTGGAGTTTTAACTAATTTTTTCATTAATTTAATTGATTTTATTTTCCTTTGAATATAAAGTGTCTGTTTAGGGTATGAAAGGAATCAGAATTCAATTTGTATTTCATTAAGCATTGTTTTGGCCACTCCCTCGTTTAGAAGTTGCCTAGTTGGATTAGAAGTTATTGCTTAATTGCTTTGGGATGTTTCCATGATCTTGAAGATTCCTAGATTGATCCAACAAGACTTGGAAGATATCTGCAATCCGAAGGAAATCGCTCAAACGATTTTGGAAGTTGCTCCAGCGACTTGTGCGTTCGGTATAAATATCAGCAGTTAGGGTTGCAGCCAAAGATACTGAAATATACACGTTTTGAGATCAATTCTTTGAGAGAGAAGGGCTTTCAGTGTTTCTTGAATATATACTTTGGTGTTACATTGGATGAAGATGGATTAGGAGGGAGCATAGATTATCATCGCTAAGGGTTTCGTTGTTTCACTCTTTGACAATACCGTATTCTTGGAAGGCTTGTGGATTCAAGACAGAGACAGTCAATTATTGGGTGCGGTAAACGAGAATTCGGTAATCAATTTTGGGTCAACTATGAGTAAGTCATAGTTGTGAGTATAGATTATTTTTGTAATTGCACAATGGTTTGATTCTTTCCCGTGGTTTTTACCCTTTTAGGGTTTTTCCACGTATATTTGCGTCTTTTGCATTTGCTTATGTTTTTGCTTGTCTTGAATTCTTGTATATTCGATAGTTTGCCCAACTTTATGTTTTTCAGTTATAATTTAATACTTGATAAGTTCAAAATGAATATATATAGATGATGGTTGATATTGTAATGAGGCTTGAAATAAACATGCATATTAATACTTTTGATAAATGTTTGATGCATAATGATTTTTGATGATCTTGATGATCCTAATTGTTTGAGATCTTAATCCTATATGCCAGTTGTGTTTTTAGTTTGATAATTAATCTCGTGGCATACTTAAATGTGATGTAATGGTTTTTCATATCATAGCCAAAACAAAGCAAAACTGAAGTTGGTTACGACATCTCAATTGTCCAAGGCCTGCACCATACAAGCACATCAGATGAAGAATAACTACTGCACAGAAGCCTCGAACAAAGCACTTGCAAATAATATCTATTTGTATTTGAGTATTTAGCTACATTTAATTCACTAACATGAAATGTTCAAAATAAAACTTGAGGAGAAATTATTATTTAAATGTTTACTCAGCTTATTGATATTTTGAACTGACTAAGCTTGCTTGGTTAATCATGAGAAAGGTTTTATAGGTGTTACCAAAACAATGGAGTCCAAAGTTCACCATAATTGAAGAAGTCAAGGATTTAAATTTTGTATCAATATAGAAATTGATTGGGTCACTTGTAAAATTCATGAAATTGTGTTGGCAAAAGAAGAAGAGAATAAGCCAAAGATGACCATTGCACTAAAAGTCTCCACAAAAATACTTGGAGCATATTTTTGAAGAAAAAATGTTCTCGAGAAGATACTTCAGAACTGAGTTAGAGCACTAAGTCAAGAAAAGTAAGAAAATGTGAGGTTGGTGCTAAATAAGTATCCGATATTTACTTATTCATTCCCAACCTTATTCTTGAATACTCGCTGAAAGTTAACAGAATCAAAACTTCAATCAAGGTACACAATCTCGTGCTATCTTGCACTTGTTCTTGAGGGATACTTAAAAACTCGGATAGTAATCCATACTATTCACGGATTTCTCCCCGTCCATCTTTTAATTCTAATAGGGGTCAGTACTCTGATTTGAGCTGAAGTGGTGTGAATACATACACCTCGTTAGAATGCACCCATCCCGACATCTTTATTGCTTCATTATGTAAGCTTTCAATACTTAGAAGTCGTAAACATAGGCTTTATTCTAATCTTGGGCTGGTATGCATCTTTAGACTCAATAGTTCATACAACTTAAATGAAAAGGCGACGTCAATCCAATAGCACGTCATTCCACTCAATCAATAGTAATCTCCGTGTTAATACATTTTCAAAACGTTTATCCATGCACGCTGCTCTTGAGTATTGGAAAAATAAGTTAACATTTATATATTACCATGCTTATTCCCTATTTAACATAGAATATTGATTAGGCAAATTCGTTGCAGTGTTTGCCCTATCAAAATTAAAGTACTAAACAACTCGTTACTATATCATTTGAATGTATAGTAGTGAGTTGAGTATCGATCCTCGGGAACAAGAGAAATAAGTTGCGTAATTCTAATTAAATTCATTCTGATTCAGAAAACAGAGTTTGATTGTGTTTTAGTTAAACTAAGTATTGAAAAACAAAGCAATAATAAAATTGATTCGAGATTTAGAGAGAAAAAATTCTAGGGTTCAAATCTTTTCCACCCCCCGCAATGCTGATTCTGTTTAATCTAATGTCTATTATTACTTAGATCTACCAAACACTATGCAGGTAGCAAATTTGGACAAATCACTAACCGTCATAAATTGTCTTAACTTAGCACGGACCGTCTTATCAGCACCACTCATATCTATGGCACGGATAATCTAATGGCACGGATAATCTAATAGCACAACATGTTTTATGAGACATAACATATCTCAATTAGTCATACACGAATTCGTAATTGATTCCTTATCATATGTTAGTGTTTGAAAATCGAGAATATGAACACAAATAACAAATAGGAAGAAATTGAATCACTTTTGTGCACCAAAAATTAATGTTCAATATCATACAACACAGATTTGAATTGTAAAAGTAAAAGTTAAAATAAAATCTATATTACTCAGGATCAAAACTTCATTTACGCTCTAGATAGGGGATTAGTTGGCCATCGGATGCTGATTTCTCTTGATTTTTTCTTCGTTCAGCCTTCCGTACGTTCTCTTTAGGATTCTTGTTTGGCCATTTTCTCTACTCTAGAACTACTGAACCACCTAAAAAAGGACCCTCAGTGCTTAAATAGATATTTTGGCCGATTCGCTCCATCCGAACGTGCTACAGTCCTGTACGGATGCCTAGCTGATAAAAAATTTCAAAAGCTTAAAAAAATTCCTGCTCGGATGCCCAAATTTCCCATTTGGACGCGCTACAATCCCATCTGGATGGATTTCTTAATTTTTTTTTTAAATCTTCAAAATTGCCGCCAATCGTCTTTAGGTCATGAAACATAAAAAACACACATAAATTATCAAATAATACAATAAACCAGACTAACAACAATAAATTGGGCGACAAAAATAGTTAAATCTGTGCATTTATCAAATATGATCAAAATTCCATAAATACTGAGTCGAGATCGATCTTAGGATCAAGTGAATTGGATGCTAACACCTTCTCACTTTGTAACTTACTTCTGGACTATAGGATCTTTGGTAAACAAAGAATCAGTAGCCCCGATATGTATGTGTTTGTTTGATTGATTCATCGAAAAAAGCCTAAAACGTTGGTGAAGACATCAAGAAACGAATCACCGGTCAAAACACCTAAAAAACATGACCACACGTGAGCAACGGAGAAAACTGGCTGCGCGAATCCAACAAGGCGATTGGGCGGATTTTTCAATTAGAGAGTCCACACATGGTTCCTAGGATCTGTTCTGTTGTAAATTTGGAATTTGGGCAGAGTAAACTTCTTCGGCAATGCTGCCGGCTCTATTGCCTCCAACAAGGGTGACGACGATAATTGCTGCAGTGTGGCTGTATGTTTTGACTATTCGTCGCAATCTTTGTTGTTGATTCAACCATTCCCTCATATTGGGGGGGTCTTGCCGAGTCCTTCTCTATTGTTTCGGGGATCACCCCCAATGGGGGCCTCCCCGTTATTCCTGGTTTTGGGGCACGACGAGTATCATGTCGGCTCCCTACTGTTCTGGTCCACTTTTCACGTTCGGTATGGACTGAATGATCTCGCTTTTGAGCTCTTTTTAACTCCTTGGTTTCCTTCTTCGCCTTGTAGAGATAATATTTGAGATCAGTTATTTCGTCATCTCATCTTCACAGCTTGTCCCTAATACATCGCTCCCTTTCGCAATGGACAAAAGCTCTAGTATGGGAAGTGCCATGGGTTCGGGACCCTCTCCCTTTTCCCGTGGGGTTCTGCATCTCGTCCCTAGTAGCTTCTCGCACCGGAGCTTCTTGGTTCAAATCTTGTGGTCTATCTCGGTTCGGATCTCGTGGCAGATAATGATTTGGGTCTCGTGGTAAATTGTGATTCGTATCTCGTAGTAGATTGCGATTTAGATTTCATGCTCTGTCATGAGGTAAATCCCGTAGGGGAGCCTTCTTCTTGAATGGGGCTGACGACAAGGCCTTTGAATTTTCTTCACCTGCGTCCCCTTCGCATTGGAACCATTCAATGCCGCTGCCATGAGGTCAAATCTTTTTCCCAAATGACGCAATTGTAAGTGGATAAAACTCGGAATTATGCAAAGATATGACCTCAACTATGGCAATGGATTCTATGGATCTCTCTTTGTCTCTCTCTTGATTCTTGTCACTTATAAGACAAGAAACCGTCAAAGGATCCTTTGTCACTGTGGTGAGAAGATACTCCAATGGGTAAGTAAATACTAAGATCACACGAAATTTTCTATGCAATAGCTATGAACAGTGTAATAACATGTATATTTTTTCATGGCTCTGAACTTTTATTTAAAAACTTTTTCCATCCAATCAAATGTATTCTACCCGATTTCTAATTCCTCATTAGAAATGGATTTGAAGTGCCTTTTGATTGTCCACTAACGAGATAAATCTATCCCGGACTCTCCAGAGACCTATCTTTTTCTATTAGAACTTCATTCATCATCAAACTCCTCATTCCAAGTTGAATTGGCCTAGGACTCATCGTTCTTATCTGATTAGAACCACTCCCAAGATAATCGGGGTTCTATCTTATCTCAAACTTATCACAACCAACTATCTTTCATAGGTTGGCCAAACTACCAACCGCCTTTCTTGAGTCAGTTGATTTACAAACCATCTCGGTATCACTCACGTGAACAAGAGTATCCTCTTGTTGAGCTCATTAATACTTTAATGATTTATCTCAGAAAAATTAAAATATTCTATATTTATTTTTGACCTCATTCACTTAGTAAAAGCATTTCTAAGTATGAAACTGATTGATTTATACAGTGGCGATGAAGTCTAAAGAGTATTGAGATGGAGAGAAAACAATGAACAAGTGGTGACTGTGGCGTGGTAGTAGGGATGACAATAGGGTGGATCGGGGGCAGATTTGACTATCCCCTTCTCTATCTCCGAATTTAAAATCTGCCTTAATTCCTGTCCCGTTTTTCAAACGGGGAATGAACCTCACACTCCATCCCCGTGCCGCATCGTTTTTTTAATAAAAAAACTTGATTCGTCTCATATAAAAATAATCACAAATTTACAATTATAAGACTAATACATAACATAATATAGAGTCTAAATTCTATCAACTATCACAAAACAAAGTAGAAAATGACTGAAGATTTATTGAAGACTAATAAATAAAATAACATAGAGTCTAAATTGAAGACTAATACATAACATGCTATCTAAACTATTATAAATCTGTCATGGAAAGGAAAACAGAATTGAACAATAAAATATGAAGACAGAAACTTACTGAAATTTTTATTGAATTCTAGCGGTGAACCAATATGTTGAACGCGAACACTTATTGATCGAGGATTGTGTTTGACACAATATCCTTACGACAAAATATGCCCTCGCTACGGTGCTACGAGATGACTTGGTGTTTGTCTCCTAGGATGTAACGACCAACATTAGTAGCAGCAGCACTGCAAACTACTAGTCTGTCGAATCAGAATGTACACTGGACTGTCTCTCCCAAAGAACAGAAATAAATATGAGCAAAATGCTATGAATGCAAGATCAAAGGTCTGAATTATGAAGTACGAAATTATGGACTGGAATGGCCTTTATTTATAGGCCGTAAAAGGGTGCAACTCTGTCCAAGAGTTGTACTGATTCGGCCTAAAATAAGTAAAAAGGTGCACCGATTCGGTTGGAAAGACCAATTTGGTTCGGTTGCATTGGTTCTGTCCAAGGGTCGCATTCGTTGGGCATTTAAACGGTCAAGAACCGGCCCAAGACCAACGGTCAAATTGGTTGGGCCACGCGGGTCAGAAACGAGCGGGTTGGTCCAAACAGGTTAACCGGATCCAATAAATAAAATTCTAAAACGAAATTAATTTAATTAATTAAATAATTAATTAAATTAAATTAATTTTCACACAAAAAGAATATTACGGCGGCGGCGCGCGTGTGGTAGTTTGGGCCAAAGCCCATGCTACCTAAGTCATTTCTCATTCACAAAAGTGGGGTGCCCTTTGGGACCCAAACCCTTAACCAATGTTAAGCTATATAAGCCACTTAAAAGTTTCACATTTTTTCTATGTGAGACTAACATCATATTTACCCAATATTACCAATCTTTGAAGCCTACTTTAGATTCAATTTCTGATTCATATATAAATGATTTTGTCCAACCAAGTATACAATCTTAAGCTTCATGTGTATGTAAACACATTGCCATTTGGATCCACACATAAAATTATGTGAGCCCCACTTTTATTTTAGCTCAAAATTAGCTAAAATTATGTTTTCCAAACCATTTTTTTCCAACATAACATGCATGTATATTTTGAAGATCTACTTTACATTAAAAAAAATTCTAAACTCTATTTAAGAAAAAAAGAAGAGAATGATAAAGTGTTTATATAGTAAAATTCTAAATACTTATATGCAAATGGGTTAAAAAGTAAAAATAAAATTTATTTAATAATTATTTTAAAACAAATCGGAAAATAGAGCATGGACGGGGCAGATATACTAAAATCAACGTCCAGCTCGTTCTCATTTTTTTTTTCAATTTTTACCTCCAAATCCAATTTGATACCCAAATAAATTTCCGAAATTGCAATCCAAATAGGGCGGAGAACGAGACGGATCGGATCCAATCGGACAAAATTGTCATTCCTACGTGGTAGGTAGATAATGGTAGCTATTTTTTTACACGAAAAAAGTTGAGATTAGAAGATAGGAGAGGTGTTCGATGGTCCGTTGTAGATGATGTATGGTACTAGCGTATTATTCATGCTTAGACACTACCAATAATATTGAATCAAAACAATCTCAGCAATCAAAATAATTTATTTAGTTATTATTCAAGCTATTAGCATGTTGTATTGTGTAACTTTTTGTTAGTGAATATCAACTATTAGATCAAAATAATCTTAGTTACCCTTGTATATTGTAATATAGATTAGTACGAGTTTTGGTGCCGGAGGAAAATTATGCACATCATTGGCAAGTGGGTCAATTTTGTTAATAATTGGGCGGATGGTAATGATGAGTCGAATTGGTTACTATTTGTTGATAGCAGGAGTCTAATTGAGTAATGCTAAAAATATATACACTTCGGAGACATTTAGATATAGATGTGTTTGGAATCGTTGGATGTACATAAAATTTTTAAATTATTAAAGACGCCATATGCATTCAATGACTCTAAATATATTTATATTTGAATATGTCCGAAATGTATGTGTATTTAGATTTTTTGTTGATAATATCACAAGGGAAGATGTGTATGAGAAATTAGGCTGAAAGATGAGGGTGATTTTTAATTTTTTTTGTCACATTTCTCAACTAAGTTGACCCTTCTCTTTTTCTCTTTCCTCAAGTACATAGTCGGCGTCTTCTCCACAAGCCCTTATTCTCCCTGGGCAAATTTTGGAGAGAGAAAGTCATGGACTCGGATCAGGGGAAGCTCTTCATCGGCGGAATTTCGTGGGAAACGAATGAGGATAGGTTGAGCGAGTATTTCGGGAATTATGGTGAGGTTTTGCAGACTGTTGTCATGAGGGACAAGATCACTGGTAGGCCCAGAGGTTTCGGGTTCGTGGTCTTCGCAGATCCTTCCGTCCTCGATAGGGTTCTTCAGGAAAAGCACACCTTTGATGGTAGAACGGTGAGATTTGGCCTCGAATTCGTCATTAGATGTGTTTTTATCTTTATAATCGTTTGTGCGTTTTCGTGCTGTTTAGTTCGGTATTATTGATCATATAGATTTGTATGTATATACGCATATGATTATGCTATCTTTTGTTGATATGAATGGCAACGGTAGTGATAATCTGGCGATGTTTTTTTCATTGGGTATAATGTTTGTGTTCATTTGTTTATCTATGACGAGGTTAGTGTTCTGGAGAAACATGTCATCCACGGAAGAATGGTGATATGAGGCCTCAATTCGACATTTGAGATGTTATTTTATCTTCATTTCTTCGTGAATTTTGCTCTATTTTATTAGAATCTGTTGGTCCGTATATGTGTCTGCATGTTCCTTAAATGGTAGAACGTTGAGATTACTCCTCCGTTTGAACATGAGCTGCATGTTCTCTTCATTTTGGTTTGTGGATGTGGGTTATTTCTCTCGTGGGATGTTAGATTATAGAGTCCACCACGAGTCCATCTGGAGCTCAGAGATGTTGCCTTAGAAGTGTTTCCCAATCCTTCCAACTCGGATGTTCTTTACAAATAAAACAACTAGTCAGAGACCACAACTTGCTGTCGGAATGGCCTCTTGTTAGAGAGAAGGCTCGGAGAACTGGGTTCTGCCGAGGAAGTATATACTTCATAGAGAGGATGTAAAGTATTGCTTACAGATTTTAGGTGTGTATGGTGGGTAAGAATACCTTTGTAATCGATGCGGAATCAATTAATCTCCATTCGATTCCCTTTTTATAGGAATTGGTTGAGTATATAAGTGAGTCCACTCGATTGTATCTTTTGTATTTTTCATCCCTTAACATGGGCTGATTTGACGTATCATAGGATTAAATAGTGTACTTTTGCATTGGTTGGCGCTGCCGACCAGGATGGCTTCTGGTTTGAGGTGACTGTCATCCGAGGTCTATAGCATTAACCAGATGGTGGTCCAAGATGATTGTCATATGAGGTGACACCGTTGTTAGACGAGGCTGTAGTTTACGGGTCGGCCGGTTGCTTGTTCTTGAAAATCTTCAGGTCGGCAGTGAGATTTGTTCACCTCCCAATATTGCCTGTTAGTTTGCTGCTGCTCGGATAGCGTTATCTCTGTTGTGGTGGCAGTAAGCTAATAAGCGGAAGAGGTGAGTTATCGGATTATCTCTTTGACATCATTTGTGTGCCAGTGGCCAAGCCTTCCACACTAAATGCGACATGCCCCTTGTAGTCATTTTTGCAGTTTTGTCAAAAAGTGATTTTTCACTTCCCGCTCAAAACCTCGTGTATATACAAGGTGAGGTAGGGGGACCTTTTTCTTCTTCTAATCAGTACGAGTGTCATCCCTTTCCGTTTTCTTTTCCGTTGTGTATTTGCACTCGTAAGTTCTTCTTCCCTGTATTGATCCTTCAAATCACAGCCGCATAAGAAGGATGTTCTCTAAAGAAAACATCGATAGGTTTAGGGGAACCTATGGAATAACTAACAACGTAGTTGTATTCCTTTTGGGAAAGAAACGAAAGGCCGGTGGTTGCTCGTGACAACAATTCCACCTATTTTCCTCTGACGACCATGGTCGGGGGTGGGGTTAGGTTCTCTATTAGCAAGCTTCTCTGCTAGGCCCTTTCTTTTTTGGGTATTGCCCGCTACCAAGCCACCAGTACCTTTTATCGAATAATCTCTGGGGATTAAGGCTCTTAACGCCCTCTTTGTGATCAACTTGAGGTTCTCTGCCATCGGGGGATTGAGGCCGACGGGTCAAAACTATGCAAGTTTCATTTACAAGCTCGAAGTAGTTGGTTTAACCTGGCCTAGGCCTTCTTGTCGACGACCAAGAACTTGGACTCGATAATGGTTGAGGTGTTCGGGGAATGGGAGTTCCCGACTAGCGCTCTAGAAGTTGAGCGTGTTCCTTGGGTAGAGGAGGCTCGTGGTGAGATTCCCTTTAATCTTTAATGTCTTTTATATACTCCATATACTTGCTCAGATTTCGTGTTTTTATAATGATGTATTCTTTCCCCTTTCTTGGGTAGAGCTGTTGCTAAGAGTTTCGTTAGCTTGGACCTGGCTTTTTTAGCAAACGTCAAATGAATTGTGGTTGGGCTGTTCACATTCTGCTTAACTACTACCCCACTATCTGGTCTTTCAAGGCGTTGGAGGACATTCCAACCGACAAGAACGGGGAGACACTATTTATGTGAAGCTGGGCTCTCTCCTGTTGGACTTCTTCCCGTATGAGGAGCCCCATGTTGAAGCATCTGAGGACTCTATTAGTGCTGCCCAAAAGTCAGACGAGGTTGTGGAGGTGGTTCCTCAGGAGGCTATTTATATCCCTTTCGAGAACCCCTTAGCATCATGTACAAATGTACAACAATTCGGTTGGCATCCTTTGAGTCCATTGGCGAACCTCCCCTTGTCCAACAAACGGATGTTCCCTTTAAGGCATGTTTTGAGAAGTCGGCTCCTACGTGAGGCATGCTAAATCTACAAGTTGCTTTGTCGAAGAGGAAGAGAAAGGCTGCCGCCAATCCGGTCGGTAGAATAATGGAATAGCTTTATGTGGAGGTATGTCTCTTTTGCCGCTGTCAATGCCACCACGGAAGCTAATTCCACTTCCTAGTTGGCAGCTCTTGAGAAACGGTTGCCTGAGGACGATGCTCCTCAAGTTGGTGTGGCAATCTCTCCTGCTTTTGCCCTCATTGCCAAGGGTGATACCTTCTTCTCTGACCTTCCTTTTGAGCAAGCTCCCAAGACGGCCAGAGTCGAAGAGATCAATCAGCCTCTATTCCGCTCGGAGGTCGGTATTGGAGGTGAAGAACGGGTTGTCCTTCTTGTTCTAGATGGGGCACAATTTTTTCAGACAACTCCGTATTCTTAATTCTTGACCTTGCTATCGCCTCGTTCAACTGCTTCCATCTCATTAGGAATGTGGAGGAAGCTATGAAGCATGGATATAGGTACACCATGATACGGATACGGCGATACAACAAAATCTAAAAAAATAGGATACAGATACTTCGGGATACAATTGTAAAAGTTAGTTGTTTTATATTTATCGGTCATGTACTACGCATAAAAAAAACCAAAAGAAATAGAAGATTAGTTGAATTGTTAATATCATTATACCAAATATTTAGCACCTCACATTTCAAAAGTCATTCAAAGTAGAAAGAAAGGCACCAAAAGTACTTCAAAGCATTCAATACATGCCATAAGTCCAAACCAAGGAGTGATAATTTCTACTAATTTCTACTCATTAATTTCGACATTTAATTATCAATTTCAATTGCATTCGCTTCGCTTTCATCGGTGAATATCACGACTTCCATAATTACACTTTGTCCCTTATATTTATTGTGTATTTATTAAATTTTTTTTATCCCACCATATCCCAAAAGTATGCACCACTTGACCGAAATTAAAATGATTTAATACTAATGCTGGACACTTATTTGCCATATCCGATATGTATTGGGGTGTATCGGGCACGTATAAGTATCCGATAAGATTACGTGACTAGTTTCAAAGTATCCGTGCTTCATAGGGAGGAGGTAAGGGGGATATCATCCGAGGTGCTGTGGAACCAATTCTTCTCCAGCTGCTATATGGTAATATCTTTACTTTGATGTGCTACTGAGCAAAAGCCTTCAACTGCTTTGGTTTGGCTACATTCTAAAATCTTGACTCGTGAGACTTGGAGGAAAACTTAGAAGGAAACATAAAAGAGCAGAATTCATTTCAAATCTATTGTTGTTGTGGGTAAAGTGGCTGAAGAAAAAATGGAAATCATTGTATGTTGTTGAGAGAGGTTGATGGAGCTCACTATTTAGAGTAGGGAGGAGAATGAGAATGATTCCTTTATGTTGAAAGTGAACACTCTTTTGTAATCATTTCAGGTGTTTGGAGGGCATGTTTGTTGGGGTGGATGTATCACTCCTTTGTTCTTCCTCTTCTCGTTTTCTCTCTCTCGTTTTATTTAGTTGTGTAAAGGTGGTGACCGCTGGGAATGTTCTCTAGTTCAAATTTCTTGATTTGGATTTTAAATAATTATGTGGATTTAAATAATACTTATGAAACCTGCTTAGCCTATTTCAACCTTAGACAAGAATATGAGATGATTCAACATCTCGGTACATGAAGGAACATTCCTAAATGGGTATCTGTTGGCAACTTTATTTTCTAAGATTGCGGTTATGACGAAATGGGTTGTTGTTCTTTATCCTTATTTCTCGCTAGGCCGCTGTGGATGGGGCCAACTATATAGTTTACTACTTTTCTATGGACATAGTCAATGGTAGATTTGATGTCTGGAAATAATCATATAGATGTTGTATAATGTTCTTCCATTTTATCTTTATCAAAAGGTAATCATGGTTGTGGATGTATAGAAATAACCATATAGAAGTTGCATTAAGTATGAGATTGGTATGTTGTTGCTGATGTCTATATGCATGTCTGTCATTGATCATTTTGTCTGTGTGCGCACCTTTGCGAGGTCACCGTCAACCTACAATTGTGTGTTAGCACATTTGAGGTGGCAATTTTTTCGCTTTTCCAGTGTCAGTGATGTCATACATTTGACTCATCAAATTAAATACCACACCCATTCCCCATCTTGGTTAATTGTTTACTATTGAGGATTGTAGCAAGGCGTGGTGTTGTGACTTTGTTACTCTCTCCGTCCCAATTTGTTTATCTAATTTTTGAAACCTAACTTATTAAGGGAGCATAATCATTACACTATAAAATCATAAATTTTCCAATAATGCCCTTCAATTTAAATGGCACTTTCCACTTCAAATAAAAAAGAGGGTAAAAGGGGATTTTTATAGGACTTCAATCTTGGGCTTCTTAAAATGGATAAACAATTTAGAACATTGAGAAATCAAAAAGCGGACAAACCAAATGGGATGGCGGGAGTATATGAATTGACTGCATGGAATGTTCTTCCTTTTGTTTTGATCAGATTTCATTTTTGTATGATAGAATATTCATTTGAGATTTACATCAGTGCCATGTCGATTGCTTTCCATTGCTTTCCTTATGGATGTTTGAACTTTCTGTTGACAATGATAGGACTCCTTTGATCCTTCCTCTATGATTTCTTATTTCCATTATAATAACTGGCTTTGATGATTCAGGTTGAGGCTAAGAGGGCGATGTCAAGAGAGGAACAACAGACTTCCTCTAGAGCTGGAAATGCTAACAATGCTAGAAATTTTGGAGGTGGAGGAAATTATAGGACCAAGAAAATATTTGTTGGAGGCTTGCCGCCTACTTTGACTGAGGAAGGATTTCGTCAGTATTTTGAATCTTATGGTAATGTTACTGATGTTGTGGTGATGTATGATCAGACAACCCAGCGGCCTCGTGGATTTGGGTTTATTTCTTTTGATAACGAAGAAGCAGTCGATAGGGTTTTGCATAAGACATTTCACGACTTGAATGGTAAACAGGTGGAGGTGAAGCGTGCTCTTCCCAAAGACGCCAACCCTGGTGGTGGTGGTCGTTCCATGGGTGGTGGTGGTGCAGGTAGTGGTGTCGGCGGAGGTTATCAGGGTGGCTATGGTGCTTCTGGTGGAAATTCTGGTTCTTATGATGGCCGAATAGATTCAAGCAGATACATGCAGTCTCAAAATGCTGGAGGTGGGTTTTCCTCTTTTGGATCTGCTGGATATAGTACTTCTGGTTATGGTTATGGTCCCACCAATAACAACATGGGTTATGGTGGTTATGGTGCTGCCAATCCTGGGTATGGAGGTGCTGCTGCTACGGCCTACGGAAACCCTAATGCACCTGGTGCTGGTTACGGAAGTGGTCCACCGGGTCCTGCACGAAGTTCTTGGAGCTCCCAGACTCCATCTGGGTATGGTGCCACCGGCTATGGGAATGCCGCTGCTTGGGGTGGTAGTGGAACCGGTGGTGGGCCCGGTTCTGCACCCTCCAGTCAATCGCCTAGTGGGGCTTCTGCGTATGGAAACCAAGGTTATGGGTATGGTGGCTATGGTGGAACTGATGGGTCTTATGTAAATCAAGCTGCTTATGGTGCTGTTGGAGGTCGTTCGGGAAGCGTCCCTAATATTAATGCTTCTGCTGGGGGGGGAGAGATGCAGGGCAGTGGTGGGGCCTACAGGGGAGGAGTCGGAGGCTATGGTGATGCCAATGGGAATTCAGGGTATGGAAATCAAGGATGGAGTGATCCTTCTCAAACTTCTGCAAGTTATGGAGCTCAGGCAAATGGGCCTCATGGTGGGCCACTTGGATATGGTGGCGGGTATGGTGGTGCCCTGACTCGACAGGCTCAACAACAGTGATTTTGATGACCTCATTATGCTTGAGATTTTGGGTCTTTTTTTGGTCCAAGTACATGCAGTCAATGCTTTGCCCATTCTAGGTGGCAGGAGGGGGTGGCTTCTGTTGCATGTCATGTGGACATTGGGACTGGTTGGATTGCTTGACTCCCAGTAGTTGCACTATCTCTTTTGTTAGCATAAACTAAGTAATATGAGGAGTAGAGTTGTCACTTCTTAAGTAATTGCTTGAGTGTAGTTTAAATTCAGTGTGCTTATCGTTGTGCTATTATATAGTCTGGAGCTTTTCATTATGGTAGCGCTTTAAGCTGTAGTAGCTTGTACTGAACTTTATTAATATGGGTTGATTCAGCTTGGGTATTTTGTTAATTTCATGGAATTAGCATTTGATCTACGGCCGTTTGCAGGGTTTGGTTTGTATGTGCAGATTCATAGATAGATGTAGTAGCTGGTTTCTTTTCCTTCGGTACGACGAGTAGGACTACTGAGATATAGGGAAGCTACTGGTAGAACTGGAGCTGTAGGGCTCTTGGATTGATCACCTCATATTGGGTAGCGATAATTGTAGATGATCACTTTGTAATGGATAGCCATAATCATAGTGATATAAAGACTGTTAAAATGGAATAATAATTTCCTCCTGTTTTTGTCCTTGTCTTGTACAGGAGGAGAGATGCTTGAGTTCAAAAGTGGAGTGAAGTGTCCACTCACAGATGAACATGAGCTTCGTAGTGGGAATGTGTTTCACGTGCGAGAGGACTTGGATTTGGATGGTTGACCTAACTCATTGCCCTGAGATTGGTCAAGCAGGAAACCTAGTCAGGCTGGCGCAATCAATTTTCTGTGAGCATCCCATTTCAAGCATGGAATCTCACAATCTCAGTTCAGGTTGTGATGGAATGACATCTTTTCAAGCTGAACAGCGTGCGGTATGTAGATAATAGCAATTAGTCAAATTTCTCAGTTTATAATTTTATTCTAAGCGTAATGCTTTAGATAACTTATACATTCTAGAGAATTATCAATTAGAATTGGGGATTGAGGGTCTTATAGTGCTTGGAATTTATCA
>JABCMJ010026725.1:0-32181 GCA_014822125.1 Arbutus unedo | reverse complement strand
AGTGTAGAAGGTGTAGATGGATCCAATAGATTAGGAGTTTGTTTTTTCTTTGACAGAAGAGTTTATCAGCCGAGGACTGGGGTGCCTGCAACAACTCGTGCAAACGATATCAAGAGAGGTGTTTTAGATTAGGTTTTCATCGCCGTTGTTAATGTTCTTACTATGTTTTCTTGCTTTCTTCCACTTCTGGGATTTATGTGGGATTTGCTCCCAGGTTTTTTATATATTAGTGTTGCTATACATGCTTATCACAGCTTATCTTAACATGGTAGTTTCATTAACCTGTCTAGTTGAGTACATAAAATTTAGAAGTTTCCCATTTCGATGGGTATATGGTGATTGAAGTTGACATTAGTAGTTGAATATATGGAGTTTAAAGTTGCCATTTGGTTGGCTATATGGTGTTTGAATTTCCTATTTGGTTGAATGCAAGTTCTTTCAGTTGCGTTTTACATTTTTCTTTTAGTCAAAGGAAGAACTTTGTGAATATAAATAAAGCAGTTTACAAAGAAATACAAACAGAATTAACAGCTTTAAAGAAGAGGGAGCGAGTAGTGTTTACTCGTTCTCTGAGTTACTTGTTATTGCAACCATAAGTATTGGCGATTTTCAGATTTTTATCGTTTGGGCACAAATTTTTCTTTTCTACAAGTTAGGAAAAATTCAAGTGGGCCTCTTCCTTTTATAGAGTTTCCGGATCAATTTACGCGCTCTTTGACTAATTTTTAAAAGACTAATTTCATTGTTTATTGGAGGGATTTAATTCACTGTACCCATAAGAGTTCTTATCACCTAAGAGGTTCTGATTCTGACACCTTAGGAGTATGCGCAGATTTAAGATTTATAAGAAATGGGGTCAAGTATATATAATATGTATAATTTTGTGGAATAACCGTATCATCTGTGAGGCAAGACATTATATTTTCTGGGACAACTTTATTAAATATCCAAAAAGATATACCTATCCTAAAGGAATTTTTCAATATGTAACTCTGCCCCAACTAACTTTTAGGCCCTCTTCACTAACTAAATTAGCTAGTGCTCTTGGAGTTGTTCTAGGCATGCCAATGCGGAGTTTGTAATATTGATGATGTTCAAAATCCTCCTAATAACTTTTGCAAATATAATCTGCACATTGTTCTCAAAAAGAGTATGACACTGTGTACCTTGCGCTGCGAAATGAACGGCTGTGAATTCACCAACTCATATTAGGAGCAGGGCTTTGACGCAACTTCGGAAATTCTAAGTTCTGATATATGACACAATAAAGGTGGGGTCAAAGAAAAGTTACCAGAAAATTAAGGGGGCTGAAATAGGTGGGGATAGGAGATTTTTGGACAGAAAGAGCTCCAAGTGGCATAACAACTTTAATCCTCTCATACCTGGATGTAACTGTGATACATTTCCTCTAGCTCCCGGAAAAGACATTATATGAACTCGATTGAAAGTAGAGGAGATGCATTTCCTCTAGCTCCCAAAAAGAGACCGGATTAAAAGAATCAGTCATTAAAGTCCCATTGTAGTGGAAACAGGGAACCCATTGGGAAACTGATCCAACTCTCTCCCTCAGAAAAATGGAAACACTGAGAGTGGAGGAGGGGAAAATTAAAATGATTGGTGATGAAAACAGTGGGATGGGTGATGGGGGAGGGTTTTTAGTGGGGGAGAAGTAGGTGAAAATGGTGGCGGTTAAAAAAGAGCCAGTGATTTTGCTAGATGATGATGAAATTGATGATGTTGGAGGTGAGATTATGGGTGGGTCTAATTTGCCTTCTTCGCCAGTCTCAGAAGTAAAGCCTATGGAGGGACTGTATGAAGTAGGCCCCACATCATTCCTGAAGAACTTCGAAATGGTTGAAGACCCAGAAACTGATGGAATCATCTCATGGAGTGTCTCTCAGAGAAGCTTCATAGTGTGGGACTATCACCTGTTCTCCAGCAGTATTTTGCACAAGTACTTCAATCACAGCAACTTTTCCAGCTTCATTCACCAACTCAACACCTATGTGAGTAGTAAATTTACTGCAATTCTTGTATCATAAGTCATAGAATTGAGGGTTTTATTACATGGGTTTCTCTTGGTTTGTTCATAGGAGTTTAGTGTGTATGCATATGGATCAATCCCTCTGTTAAACTTTTTTCATAGCTTATTTCCCCTAGTTGAGTTTTATAGTTTGTGGGGTTTTTGGGGTTCTGTTTGGTTTAATGGATACATGAATTTTTTTGTTAAAAAAGTTCTTCAAATTTGAGTTTAGTGTGTGTAAGCATATGGTTCAATCTCTCTGTTAAACTCTTTTCATAGCTTATCTTCACAAGTTGAGTTTTATGCTTTGTGGGTTTTTGGGGTTCTGTTTGGTTTAATGGATAAATGAACTTTCTGTTAAAAAATTCTTCAAATTTGACTTTTTTGCTTTGGGGGGGTTTTGTTTGGGTTCTGTTTGGTTTGAATGGCTAAAAGAACTTATTGTTCATGTTCTTGAATTTTGAAGGTTTTGTTTGGGTTCTATATGGTACTAATCAGCTGATTATGTATTGGATGTTTCTGTGATACAATTGTTGAAGGGTTTCAAAAAGATTGACTCAGACAGATGGGAAATCGCAAATGAACGGTTTCAAAGAGGGAAGAAGCATTTGTTGAAGAACATTAAGAGGAGGATACAAAACCTTCAAAATTCTCATCAACAAGAAGCCAGGAGTCCTTTGTGTGGGTCTCCACTGTTCAGTATGGAGTCTGAGCTTGAAAAATTGAGGAACGATCGACACAAAATGGAAACAGAAATCCTCAAGCTGAAACAACAACCAGAGAGTGAGAGAGTTGCTTGGCTGGTATTAAGCAGCGAAACAAAAACCATGAGTGTAAGCAACAGCAGCTGCTTTTGTTTTCGTCAAAGCATTCACAAATCGAGTGTTTCTTGACCAATTTATCCAGCTTTTGAGGCTGAAAGTTAGAGAACTACCCGATGGCCAAATCGCGAAGAAAATGTGATTAGTTGCAACAGAAAGAAATGAGAAGTCCATGGAAGCTACTATTACTGACCAAAATGATAAGGGGAGGGAGCAAAATCAAGAGGAATTGGCAACACTTGATTCAGAAGTGAAAGCACTGTTTTCTGCTTCATTGGATATTGATGGGAGTCCTAGTTTGGAACAAAAGGCCAATGCCACAACTCCTGGATCTAATAGTCTGGATTTGGGCTCTGAGAATTTTATCTTGTGGGAAAAAATGTTTGAGGATGAGTTGATTACTGAGAGTGGTGACCAAGTGGAAGTAGAGCTTGCACTTCATCCTTCAAACATGGTGCTTGAATTGGAGAGTTTGCTTGCGAATTCACCGGAGTGGAATGGGTACGGTAGGGATTTGGAGGAGCAACTGGAGTGTGTTGAAACAAAGCTGTTAAGCAAATGGAATGATCTTCTTTCTTGTTCATCAGTCTTCCATTTTCATCAGTCATTGAGATTTTTGTTGACTACCAATGACTATGAAACTATATGTATATGTATCAACATACACATTTGTTTTTTGGTACCACTATTTCACATTTATATGATGTAGAAGGAATAGTTGAACATTGCTCGTTGTACAACATTGCCAAACGTTGAGCTTGTGCTGTTAACCGTACTAATGTGCATACGTTCAACATCTTAAACCAACCATCATTTCGACAGTATTGTTAAAAGATCATTAATTCCTAATGAAATGGATATAGTTGTGGCTTGCTCGAAACTCAAAGTCTTTACTTGATTCAGAATGTGTGCTGTATATGCCATTCTGGAGTGATTTATTAATCGACTAATAAGTCGTTCAAAGTAGTTCAGTCTATCGTCTATTAATTGAGCTATTTTAGGTCGTGCTACTTTTATTCTATTTCAAATCAAGCAGATGTAATAAAGTTAATTGAACAATACCCTCGTCTTTTATATAAGCTAAACTTCGGAAATCTCAATGCCATAATGTGAGATAGAGCTAGCTAGGCAGTACTTTAAAAAAAAAAAAAGAAGCTATCCATTGCACGAATCGTTCGTTCAGGTTTTCAAAAAAAGGTACATGTACGGAGTCTTGCACCGCACTTGTGATCACTAATTAGGTCACATTAGGACAACCTTAGCGGCCTTTTTGTATACATACTGTATTGAAATCAAAATAGCCCTTTTGTGCTTGATGTGTCCAAGTCACATTGATATGGTTTCTTTTGGTACGACAGGGAAGAGGAAGAGTAGAAGGTATATATGGGTCCAATAGATTAGGACTTTGTTTTTCTTTGACAGAGAAGTTCATCAGCCGAGGACCAAGGTTCTGGCAACAACTTGTGCAAATGATATTGCCTGAATAACGTGATGAACCACGTTAAATGTGTTTTTCTAGCATTTTGAGTTTTATCATGTTATGAGGCACCCTTTAATGATCCTAGTTTAGAGTGGTTGCTCCCCTAGCTTTGTACATATTAGTGGTTGCTATACAAGCTATGACAACTTATCTTGTTCATTAACATGTCTAGTTGAGTACATGGAATTTAGAAGTTTCCAATTTTGAGGGGTATATGGTGATAGAAGTTTCTATTTGATTGGCACAAGTAGTTGAATATATGGAGTTTAAAGTTGCTATTTGGTTGGCCATATGGAGTTTGAATTTTCTATTTGGTTGTATATTTAAAAATGCAAGTTCTTTGAGTTGTTTTTTTTTAGGCGAAGGAAAAACTTCATAAACAATAATAAAATAGTTTACAAACAAAAATAACAATTTAAGAGAAGATACTGCTCGTATTTTGTCTTGTTTGTTATAGCAATCATCAGCATTGGTGACTTTTGGGTTTCTGTCGTGTGTCTCATACTTGAACAACTATATTGTTACAAATATGTTACTTATAATATTTTGAGATCTGAATATAATTATTTCTTTCACTATTAATCTAACTGAATTATTTTTTATTAAACTTTTCCTCACTCTCCCTTGTCCTATTGCTCTTCATATTTCTTGTATCCCATTTTATTTTTCACACATCCATCATTTCATCAACTATCCTTATCATGTGTAGTTGATAGTTGACTATTTTTCATTAAGACTTAAGATTTACTTTAGTTTAGTTTAGTTACCATCCCTTCTAGTCCATAGATTCGAGGTCTCTAGAGAACTACAACTGGGACTGTTTTTTACTGTGATTCATTAGGCAAAATTGGGTTCTGCCGAAAAATATGGGTTTTGAGTTTTCACTATTAGATGTTGGTCGAGCCACTAGAATGAAATGAAATAAGAATCTTTTTAGGTCAAGAGCAATATCGAAAAAAAAAAAAATCATTCTAATCTCAACGTAACGATATATAATTGATCCACGTATATGAAATAAAATTTCTAGACTCTCATCATTTGATGAAGAGGAGTTTAAATAAAGGGTTGGAGAGTCCTCTCTCTCCTCTTTTTATTTATACTTTTTTTGACATGGAGGATAATTCTCTCTTTGTTCCCTAACATTTAACAAAGTGGGTATCTTATGGGTCACTTTCCATTATTATATGTTTTGTGAAGCTAAAAAAATAGGGTTCACCATAAAGTTCACACAAATTCCATGTGTTCAAACTTGCACCATGTGTCCCCATGACTATGGCCCCTTGCTATTTTTGCATTGGTGGTGGGCCTTGAAGATGTGGCTAAAGGGGTTTCGGATAAGCATGGAAATATGAATCAAATTGATTAACCATTGACTTTATAATAAATTAAGGACACATCTAGAGCTTGTGAGTGAGTTCTAAATAAAACAGGTCCTATTCTACCGGACAAGTGATCATATTGTGCCCAGTATACAATAAGATATGATATGATGCATATTAAAATAGTACCGTTTTGGCCTTCAAAATATTGTACAAATAATTGGACAGTATTCAAATAGTTTTGGACGGTATTTTAGTGGTCAAAAGGGCACTATTTTGGAACATAACACACCATGTTGCGTTGTGCGTAATCTATCCAAATATTGTCTAACTGTTTGGATAGCATTTTAGTATTTAAAATGATACTATTTTAACGCGTAATACATTCTATTGTACACAGTACACAACATGATTCCCGAGTCTTAAAACAGCGCTTTATGGGTCTTGACTTGTTGGTTTATATTGGAAATAAAACCCACCAACATAAAATGGATGTCCTAAAAACTTCTGTTATATTTTCTTTTCCCTTTCTGCTATCAAAATTCAAAATTCAAACACAAGAAAAAGCTATGTCAAAATTTGGACTTGTGACTAGGATTAGAAATCCTACACCTAGAATCGAGGGCCTACTCAGATCAGAATTAAATTAGTTGATTTTTTTTTTTGTCTATTAATCAGCTAATTTAAAATAATTTTTCGCTTTTTTTATTAATTTAGGGCTTATTCAGATCAAAACTAAACTAGTTAATTCTCTTTCGTCTATTTGTCGGTTGGTTTTTAATAACCTTTGCATTTTTTATTGAGATCGCAAGTCTCTAAGTAGGCCCCTTTTGGAAATCCACAACCTTGACTTTTTAGGGAATTCCGTTCTTGTATTGTAAGACTTATAGCTCGGCAGTCCACGAGGATATGTTAATGTATTCTTCCAATTTCGAGTGTTTTCTTGTATAACTACTAAAAAACGACGAAAGGGAGCATTTTTATACTATCTTATTCCTTTCCTTTTCTTCTACCTGACAAATCCAAGAACCAGACATAGCATAAGGGTTTGACAATATGTTCAATTTTCACACATTACACATTGATCCCTTCCTTTATTTGTAGGTATTACAGACACATTAAAGTACAATTATCACTGAAGAACTGACTATCCTACACCTCCTCAAAATGAACTTGCGGGTCTTAACTCAAGACTGGATACTGGGTTGGGTCGATAATTCGGTACGAATATCAAGATTGAATTGGGAGTCATTGAGATCTTGAAAGGATCCAGGATTGAAGTTGATACTGTGATAATAATGTCAACCAAGACGCGTGTCCCGAGCAAGTCTGACAGCATGTTTATGTCAAAATTAGCTATAAAAGTGATGACACAAAAATCTTAAAAATGTATGTGTTAGAAAACTGCAAATACTCTTTTCATACTTCTTTATTTTCGATCTGAGTCTTGACTTCAGCATCGGAATGTCTTCCAGTCGGTATCGGTCGAACAACACTCGTGAGTTACTTCTCTCATAGGCTAGCAAGGTCAAGACGAATCAAGAAAGGAATATCAAATCAAATTGACGGATCTAATAGCCTGCCAAAATAAATATTCTAAAAAAATGTATTATTTCGAAAAAGACACAGATTTAGCTTCTGTTATATTTTCTTTCCATTTCTTTTCGGCCAACAAATTTAAAATACATACACAAGAAAAAAGCTATGTCAAATTTGTGACAGGATTGGAATCATTGGCTTCAACTTTTAGGGAAAACTTAACAAAACATGTTTGTATGCGTATTACAGACATAGCATAAAGATTTGATAACATGTTCAATTTTGATTGGAAGGAAAAAAAATGCAGCTCTTATTGAAATCAAGTCCTGTATAAACAAGCACATTACACATTGATCCCTTCCCTTTGTTTGTACGTGTATTACACACATCAATATACAAGTATCACCGTAGAACTGACTCTATCCTAATATCCGGAGGAGCTTACACGCACCTAAATCAAACTGAATTTATCCCACAAAGATGGAAATTTGAGGTGAACATCAAAATTAGGGGTACAGTGAACAAGCTGCATTTCTGCATCTAAATCAAACAGAGGTATCAATAGTTTTTTTTTCCCCTTATAACTTGGGATATCCGGAGGTGCATGTACCTAAGAAACGAATCGCATCATCCACTAGTGGGTGGGTCTGATTGAATCTGGGCCAATGGAGTATAGACTGACCCTACAAGAGTTTTGATAGCACCTAGAGAATTTCAAAACTGATTTGTGAGAGGGAGCAAATGACCAGGCCAACTCCTTCGAAGTTGGTATCAACTATTTCTTGAAAGTAAGTTTCCCATTAGGCCTCCCGACGACCCCTCCCATGGATGTTGATGAAGATGAAGATGATAGGTTGTTAGACGTATTGAACTCTTCTTTATCCTCGTGGAACGCCTTAGAAAGAACGTCTTGGAGTTCCATGTATCGTCGCTTCTTCAGTTGGCACTCCTCTTCAGTTTCGTTTTGTAGGTGAGCTAGTTCTGACCAGTCATCGGCATCCATGATCTTGTTGAGGACTTCGGAACAACGAGGGAAGAAACGTTTCCCCAATTCCACTGGTCATATAAACCACACATAGCAAGCAGCTTTTATTCCCATATGTTATGATGATAAATCACAATGTGAATGTGCACATCCGTGAATAAATATTTCCCTGACTGCATATCTCAAGGAAGTCGGTGAATAACGAAGTAGCAACCAACACTGGAGCTAGGTAGAATATGTGTCTCATACTATAAAACATTGAGCAGGTTTGCTAGGGACACTAAAGTTTACAACCAGTTGTACCGAACAACACATAAGGTCAAAACTATGGGAAAAAATTCTGAAGATTTCTAAAATAGAACTTCTGCACATTTGGACATCAAACTTCTCCAACTGAACACTATTTAACCATAAATCCGTGTAGGGGACTCACATAGATATTTATAATGATCACCTAACGCCCTCTGCTGCCGTGTTACGACGGCATTCGAATCAGTGTCCCTAATCGTGGATTCTAGGTTGTCAAATTTTCACCAAATCATGCATTGCTCAATCTATTACAATTTAACAGTACAACAACTATTCTACGTAATACTTTCAGCACGACGGCCACATAAGACCAACAATTGGCACGACGGCCCATTTATATATGTCTATCAATCATAAAAAAAATATTTATGAAGTATCCATACCAGTTTTGGAAAGTGCTCTTAGCCTATTGAGATGTTCATCTTTGATCTTGAAAGGTGCATCATTCAAGTCCACAGTGTTCCTCTGCGCACCAGCCAATGTAAACTCATTAGTGCCATCCACTTGAGCAATATCCATTGCCACTTTTGCTTCCATGGGGAAGAGGAGTTTTGCTAATCCAACTGAGAATGATCAATAAATCAATCAATCAATCAATCATCAGAATAAGCCAGTTGGCGTCTACGCATCTGAGTTACATTGAATTAACCACAAACAGTAAGAATATCACATGAGGCTAAAGAGCATGAAAACTACCATGTCATTCTAGGCAAAGAGAAGTACTCTATCCACTTGATTTCATGAAGCAGAGAAGATGAACTATTCCTGTTGGCATTATGAATCGTTCCGCAGGTTGTTTCTAATAGTTCCTGAGTTATTTCTGAAACCCTCCACTCCACTGGGAGAGAAAAGGACTATACACAGACTACCAATTGAAGTTCCCATTTTCAGAATCGTCTTCCTGATATCTTTAAACCAAAATCCCATCATGAAAATAGAAGTCCGAAGAACCATTTTCCATTTGGTACGATATTATTATGTAGCCTATTGTCCAGTAAGATCTTACTGTGTGGCTTCGTGGAGTTGGACAGTGGACTACATAGTAAGATCTCAGTGTTCATAGAACAAACAACAAAATTGATTTTTTTTTCCAAATTTCATATTCAAGTATCATGCTTTTTAGATGGTAAATCAGAGGAATAGGTTTGCAAAGTGGCAAATATAGGTGAAGAAAATGGCAATTAAATGGCTATGAGCTTCACGTAATAGGAGGAAGAATGTGCTGAGATAGAGAATAATAGGCTATAACCATCATAAGCAGAATAGGTAGCACGTATGTACCATAGAAACAAAAGATGAATACTTTAGAGACCAAAGAACGACATACCTCTATTTTCGAGATACAACAACTTCATTCGTAGATCATCACCAGCCATAGCAAGAGAAGCAGAAGCTTCTCCAAATAATGGTTCTCTTCTTTCTGCTTGTTCCAATATCTCTATGCACAGCCGATCCTTGGGAGATGCTTTTCCCTCTTCAGTAGACTTGTAGTAATCTGCAGCCCTTGTGAGCCTCTTTGAGATCTTAAGTGCTTTTCTACCATCAGATGTGAGAGCAGATGGTTGGGCTCCCTTTGTTAGAAGAGACACTATAATCTTTGGCTCTTTTCGCATAGCAGCAATATGAAGCACGGTGTAACCCCTTGGGTCTCTGTGGTTAACATCGGCAATTGCAAGGTCAAGAATTTCAGTTGTGGTCTTTGCATCACAATATGCAATAGCATAGTGGAGAGCATATGCTTCATCTATAGTAGTATGCCCCTCTTTTAGAAGCATTCTGACTAGTTCCACATCATCAGAATCCAGAGCCCTGTGTATTCTTTTCACATGCTTATCAGGGAAACTGCTGCTTTCAGGCCCATGGAAACCAAGTTCCTTGCGTGAATCTACAATTTGTTTGACAATATGGTGGGGCAAGGTTCTATCAAGAGTTACTGTATCAACATTGGACCGGACTATATTCTCGATGCATCTGTTAAGTAGTCCATCGCATTCTTTACAACAAATATTTGCCAGAGAAAGAACCACCAAAATGTCATCAACTGCAATTTTGTCAAGAATATCTAATAGGTGCCTCTGCAAGGAAACACAAAAAAAATTAAGAAAAGCAACAAGTGACTGCATGTGCACTACATCAGAAGCTGATTTCTCTATATAGGTCGTATCCGGATACAGGCACATTTCTTAAACTGATTCTGGTGCCAATCTCCTTCAGTATAAATAATGGTTTTCTGATACATAGAATAAAACACTAATCACGCCGTAGTCACAAGAAAGGAGATAGAGCAACCAGGTATATCACCAAGCATATCCAACTACACCTATCTTAAGAAGATTCATTCATATAAATGAAATCGATGGAAATATCTACCGATGAGAAACACAAACTAGTCTGTTTTAAGCATGCTAATTACGACTGAATTGTATCAACAAATATTAAGCGATAAGATCTATAAGTAAATGAAAATTAACCAAATGCTATGAATTAGCACATCTTTAGCAATATGTTATCTGCTGCTCGGCTCTCAATTTGTGTTGATGGCAGATGCGAATTGGCATGCTTTCACTGTAATTCCTGCTGTGGTGCTCGAGGGACCACACGCACGTACCCCCAGGAAAAAAAAACAGGCTCAAAAAAAATGGTGCTGATATTCTTTGTAGTTTGTTTATCCGGGGTTTGCCCTTCCAAGGTTGTCTGATGTTTTATTTCATGACCTTAAGTTAAAATAACATAAGCCCCTTGTCTGCTTTTTCGCTGGTTTTCCTCAATCCAAACTTTCAACAGAAACAGCATTCTACCCTGGTAGCGTACAAATTATCATAAAAAGAGAATTAAGAGTTTCCAAAGCACTAGCAGCTTAGACACCTTTCAATTTCCTGCTGAACTTCACTGCGTTGTGCATCTTAACGTGATAAACCCCCAAATTCATTAGACTGCATACACAATTTAGAATAAGAAGTGAAAAGAAGTATGTTCCTTTCATCATCCACATAACCACAAAAGATATGGTGACGAAGGTATCAAGCCAGCTCAACAACTTCAGAAGTGAATCTGCCAAATAGAAAGTTTATAACCATAGGAATCCAGTGATCTTACCATTCAGAAGCATATGCTGCTATAACTTTGGTTCCCAAGTTCCAAACCCAAGCTCAATGTCCGACTACAGGCCCATTTCCTGTTCCAACACTGCTTATAAAATCATATCCAAAGTTCTCACCAACAGACTAAAAGCTGTAATTCATCTCATGATTAGTTCTTCCCAAGCTTCTTTCATCTCAGGAAGTCTATCTCTGATCAAATCTTGCTGATGCAGGAGCTAGTTATCCATCGTCACAAAACAAACATCTCCACAAGAGCAGCAGTGATACTTGACATCATGAAGGCTTTTGACTCAGATTTTTGGGATCTAATTCAAGATATTATTGTCACTTTTCATCTGCCTAAAAGATATAGAGACCGGATTAGCAGATGCATCACTATTCCTAAGTTCTCTATTTCAATCAATGGTGCTTTGGAGGGGTTCTTTTCTGGAGCTAAAGGCGTAAGGCAAGGGACCCTCTCTCATTCTGGTGGTGGAGTTTTTCTCTAGTATCCTTCAGCAAATCATTTCCTCTGGGGGATTTTACCAACCATCCAAAATGCCAAGACTTGAACGTTAACCATATCTGGCTTGCCAATGACTTGTTTATCTAGGGTCACCCTGATGATCAAGTATTTTCAAATAGTGCATAGTGCACTGTTGGAGTTTCATATGTTCTATGGCCTCCAAGCAGGACCAGGGTTTTCATTGCTGGAGTCCCAGAGAAATAGATAGTTAAGACTTTGTGGCTTAATGAGATTTCAGCTTGGCACTCGAACAGCTAGATACCTGGGGTCCCTTGTTTCCACAAACCTCTTTGCATCTGATTGTTCACCCTCACCGATAACATATCTTCAAAGATTAACGGCTGGGCTACTAAGACTCCATCCTATGATGGTCAACTTCAGATTATGAAATCCATTTTATTAAGTATGCAAGTCTCTTGGATTATGCATTTTGTTCTTCCTAAGGCAGTTAGGAAGTGTATTGAGCAGCTCTAAAGGAATTTTGTTCGGTTTGGATCCAATAAATATAATCACTCCAACAAATTTGCCTGGAGGTCATTTGCAGCCCCAAAGATGGAACGTGATCTTGGTGTCAGAAGAATAGTGGATTGGAATCATGCCGCCATGGCTAAGCATCTCTGGGATATCTGTTCTAAGAAGAATTCCCTGTGGGTTAAGTGGAAGCTACAAGCAAGTCATTAAAAATCAATGTTTGTGGACTATGAAAGTCCCCTCTTATTGTCCGAAAACATCGAGAAAGTTACTGAAACTCAGGCCTAAATAAGACCTTTCATCAAATGCATCATTGGTAATGGCTCTTCTACCTACTTTTGGCATGAGAATTGGCACCCTGTTGGTCCTCTTATAGATTACTATGGGCATCAGTTTGTGATGGTTTATGGTATTCCTATGGCTGCAAAGGCCACAAGCATAATCCATAATGAAGAGTGGACATCACATTTCCTCTCTCTTCCTGCCCCCACCTTTCAGCCTAATCCTATGGCTATTGATTTAGTCATTTGGGATGGTTCCCCCTCCTCCAATTATGAAGCTTCTCATGCGTGGAATGCTCTAATGATTCACTATCCTCTTTTCACTCGGCACAAGATAGTCTGGTTCTATAAACATTCCAAGGCCCAACTTTTGTAGTGCCCCATGTAAACCACTAGCTCAATAACTTGTTGGAGCCTAACCACATGACCCAAAATGCTTAAACTCAAGTTATTAGTAGTAGCATAAAAGATTCCTTATATACCCAAGATCACTCATTTAGACTTTCAATGTGGGACGAAATGTTACAACTTTAGTTAAGAACCAAATATAAGTTCATGGTTGGGGTGTCATAAACAACCCTATCCGCACTTTCTGCAACTAGAATTATGAATCTCTATATCATCTCCTCTTTGAGTTTCTCTTCTGTAAGTAAGATTAGGCCGCTATTGCAAATATGGGTTGCATTTCTACTGGTCCTACTCAATGGTCCCAGAAAGTTTGTTGGTTTTGTTCCAATTTCAAAGGGAAGGGGTTTCCTAATTTTCTTAGGAGCCTTGCTCTAGCTGTTATGGTTTATTTCCTTTGGCAAGAAAGGAATAATCAAATTTTGCAGAAGCATTCAAAGGCCCCCTTCCTCCGTCATTGGTCAGATCAAAGTTTTAACTGAGCATTAAAGCTCCCCAATGTAGGAATGTTAATACTGGTGAGGTTGGAATGCAGAGAATCACAACTATCCTCTATCTCTCAGTGAAAGCGTCCAAGTAACGAATAGCTTAGCTCGTAAATCTAAGCACACAATCTAACTTTTATGCTCCGTAAATCTCTTTGTACGCATCTGAGTCACGAACCGCTTAGCTCATAGACCTAAACACACTACTCAACTTTTCTGATTCCAGTTCTACAAATGTCGGCGAACGCACGCGAAACACGTCACACAACTTGACTTCTCAGGTTGGAATACAGAGAGTTTGCTCTGTTTTCTTTGTCTAGGCTCTTTGACTTGCTGTTTTGTTGTATTTGACGATCCTCCTCTTGTTAGTTGCCTTTTCAAATAAAATTTTCAGTTACCAAGAAAAATGACCAACTCTAAGTTTGGTTCTAGGAGTGCTAAATATTTTCAACTTTCTGCATTCCAATCAAAAAAGTTAAATTTTCGAATATGACTTCTTGCATTTCAACCAAAAAAGTCACGTTGTGTGCTTAAGTCTACAAGCTAAGTGGTTCGTGACTCGGATGCATCACCGAGATTCTCGCAACTTTCAACATTCCAACCATAAAAGTTAAATTTCGGGATATGACTCTTTGTATTCTAACTAGAAAAGTTGAATTTTGAGATATAACTTCTGCATTTCAACCAGAAAAATCGTGTTTCTGCTTACATCCATGAGCTAAGCTGTTCGCTACTCGGACCATTCAACGAGATTCTTTGAAATGTCATATTTGTACTCAAACGAACTAAAAATTGGAGTAAAGGATTGGTCTTACAGATTACCTTTTGTGTTAATCAACTACGAGTACATACATTACAACATTGAAAATTGAAATAAGCAATGAAACGGGATCAATACCTGACAAAGAGCAACCAATTCCGATATCTCGAAAACAAAAGAAGCATAAAGCACCTCCACCACAAAATCCACCGCCGGCCGGCACGCTTCATGCGAGCACTCATCATCGACACAAACGCAAACACCTTCCGGGCGCAAAGATCTCACTTTTCCACTGTACAAAAACAACAAAACAGTAACCAAAGCATCAAAACTCACATCGAAATCCTTCGCCAACTCCTTCAATTCCAACTTCACCCCAATCTCTTTCCCGAAAAACAGAGTTTTAAAAAAGGGACTCCTCGCCGACAAAATGCACCGGTGGACTTCGACTTCTCGGCCGCCGGCGACAGCGATGCGGGCATCAGCGAAAAACCCAAATTCCGAATTGAAAACCGACTCGATACTTTCAGAGAGGCGCCTTAGGGCTACGATTTCTGGTTCAGAGGGCTCAGGAGAAGCGAATACTTCGGTAAAGCAGATGCTGCTGCTCCCTCCGCTGATGATGTCATTTGAATCTGAGAAAGGTCCGATAGCGTCCATGAGGGAAAGGATTTAGTGAGAGAGAGAGAGAGAAGGGAGGCTATGTGAGGAAAAAGAGCATGAATTTGGATTGGATCGGGGTGAAGGAGAGAAGCTGCCGCGCCATGGAGTTGAAGAGAGGAGAGAGAGAGAGGGAGAATTGTCATCAGCTGGAGACGGTCCAGTTCAGTTAAATATATTTGAGTAGTATACTATCCGTTCTGTTTTATTGCTAACTTTAGAAATTTTTTGGGAGAATATTTTTTCGAAAGGGTGAATTATATTAATCCCCCCCTAATGTTTATAACAATGATCTCTCCTTTTTCAAATCATTTACTTCCAAACACATAGCAAGCTAAGCTCGTGCTGACGAATAACTTACTCACAATGAATGTTGAAAGTATGGTAATACTTAAAATCGAATATTAATGATAGAACATTCTTGTTTTATAGATTCACCTCCACCGCCAAATTCCTATAAACATTGTTAGTCTTCAGTAGTAAAAGAGTAAAATGTCATTATTTAGTGTTCTTGGTTCTTATTTGTATACATAAAGTGTGTTTGTGTTTGTGTGTGTAGAAGTTCATCTTCTTGTCAATGATTTTACAGGACTCTTCGAATATCATGGAAAATAATTATAGCTCTATATCCTTAGAGTTGGAAAAGATTCAATTTCAGTGATTTCTAGATGACTTAAGTGTGGAATGTATATACGAGTGTGTGTGTGTGAGAGAGAGAGAGAGAGAGAGAGAGTGAGTGATATATAAGTGTGTGTGTATATATAGAGAGAGACAGAGACAGAGACAGAGACAGAGAGAATAGAGAATCGGGGAGGATTGTGCATTTACCAAAACTTTAGAGGAGATTCTTGCATTTCTTAAAACTCTTAGAAGAAGTCTAATTTACCTTTTTATAAGAATTATTTCTAAAAGTATGTACATTGTTATTTTTTATATCATACATCAATAATAATGAATTTTTCATCTCATCCTATGTGCCTAGAGAATGCTGCGCGTTCTCCACTTTTGGATCTCACAATGGAAATTATCATTTTTTATGAGATTATGGTCACTTACACATACAAGTCCTGAAAGAGACATTACGACAGAGTAATTCACGCAAACTCTACCATTTTAGACAAAAATGTTGGATATACTTCAATCCTCCAGCCCTTGGCTTGCCTCATTATGTCTAAAAATTGATTCTAGTTAGTAGTTCTAACAGATTAAACCTTGACTTAGCAAGCATTGCAGGAGAATAACGTTATTTAGTCAATTTGTAACAATGTCTATAAAGCAAGGGCAAAGCATCTACGGCAGCTTTGCCTCTCACGTAGTCGTAACCCTTTCCTAGCCCTTCCTTTGTTGGTACACCTCACAATCACAAGTTCCTCTTCTCCTGTTAATTTCAAACTTGTAACTCTACCCAGATCTTCATATCCTTACGACATCGACGTCTTGCTCTGTAAGAGAGAGTGTTTTCTTGACGAAACCTGAAAACCTCTTTATAAGATGTGAAAAAGACCATACATTCATACGTGTCATGCGCAAGAACAAAATATGTAAAATAACATTCTAACTACTTTAAGTTAAATAATTATTTACTACATTACTTATGACATATATATCTACTTTAATTATTATTCATTAGTAATGGAATACTTGCTTACGATTTCTCTCTCCTTAAGCTTTTTTTCTCTTTCTCAAAGAAAGAAACAAAAGGTAAAAGAAAAGTAAAAAAGTAAAAAAAAAGAATACATATTTAGACAAACATTAGGTACAATGGATAGTCATGTTGGAGTTTTAAGAGAAGAAATGACTACCTAAAATTAAAATTACACTTTTTAAATAGTTAAATAGATTGCAGTTCTTGTACAGTTGCAACTCTTGATGACTCTCTTTCACAGAGATGCGCGTGTGTGTGTGTGTGTGTGTGTGTGAGAGAGAGAGAGAGAGAGAGAGAGAGAGAGAGGAGGGCCGCCAACTGAAGGTGATAGCATAGACCTTTTGCATTGGTACAGAATCAGCTGGCTTTCCAATAGAATCAGTCAAATTTGTAAAAAAATTCTCACACAATATTATGGACGGTTTCCTAAGACAAACCAGAGTATTCCACGTAGGCTACTCGATTACATATAAGACTAATAACCGAGTCACCCGAGTTGAGTTTAGTTTGTAAATATAACGAGTTTTAAATATTTGAACATGACTTGTTTATCCCGTCAAGCTTGATCTAGCAAGCTGATCACTAGTCAATCTTGAAAGCCTGAATTTTTTAAAGTTGAACAAGCAAAGTGATAGTAACTTTTTTCAATTCGAAAGCTCAACTAGCTAAAAAAAATTGTTGTACTTTGTTTACTTGTGTAACATACAATTTAAAACAAGTTTTTTAACAATCAATCATAAGCTTGAACTCAACCAAATTGGTCATCTATCAGCTCTAATTGCCACCCCGACACTAAGAAAATTTTAAAAAAAACATTCATGGGAGCATAGCACACCGTTTTCAACTAAGTCCAGTTACTTTTTGTACTGATAGGTGGAGGTCAATCTATCCTGGCACTGGTCCGACTCTCATTTTTTTAGAGAAAAGAAGGATAAAATTCTAGCTGTGAAAGCGTGGAGATCGTGCTTGTATCTCATCTTGAGTTAGCCTAACAAGGGCTGAAATGCTTTTCAATTGCCAAAAACTTAAACAGAAATATACGAGGACGGACTTGAGCCGTAATCTAAACTTTTCACATTGGCCAACATACCAAAGGAGGCAATAACTTTGCATAAAAACAATGGGAAAAGATTTTTCCTGTTCTTGCTAATCAAGTGAGAACTTGATAGTCACAGAGCCAAAACTGTGTCTGCTAGCAGTTAAAGAATATCATCCATCACTTTGGACTAGATACAGTCCCCGACAATTGATCCAGTTGAAGGCTTGTTGGGCGAGGGGAAAAGATAGGCTGTTTGAAGGACAAAAAAATCGAAGCTTTTGACAACAAAGGAGTAAATCACACATTCAAACTCACATCAAAGCTGTTCTGCACCAGTCTTAAATGATTCATTAACCCATCAAGAGCGAATGCAAGGATTTGGATTACTTATCCAGCAGGCATGCAGAAGGAAAATGTGACAGACAGTACAGCGCTAAATACATAGAGTACACATGCCAGATGTTCTCGAAGTTTCAGAAGATAAACGCAGTTTATCGTGGAGTTAAACATATAAGACGACCATCAATATAAGTATGGAAGCAATGGAATACCGCAGGACATCTGAATTTGGTAATAGATGCACAAATTTATCGCAAAAGCTGGATGCTTTTCGATAATATATGCTCTTAACCAAAGCCAGCAACTAATTTACATAATCTCATGAAGAGAAATCATGAGTTAGTCATGAGAAACCACAAGTTAGTAATCGTATTAGATTTCACCCGTCTAGTTTCATTCTCACAAACAAAAAAATGGAAACCAATCCACATTGAAAGATATACTAACCATCATCAATCTTTTGTGACAACGAGGAGAGCATACTTTTTCCAACCCTTTTCCAATGAACACCCGGAAACCATCCTTCTTTGGTGAGGCAGGAACATTGTGGGATCTTTCTTAGGATGAATTGTTTGAAGGGCCGTACAGACAGTGCAGCAGTAATACGTAGAGTATACATGATAGATGTTCTCAAACTTTCAGAAGATAAATGCTGTTTATATTCATTGAGTTAAATGTATAAGACAACTGTCAAAGTAAGTATGGCAGCAATAAAATACCACAGGACATCTGAATTTGACAATGGATACACAAATTTACCACGAAAGCTAGACACTTTTAGATGATATACACTGCTCTCAACCAAAGCCAGCAATGAAGGAAAAGAAAAGCAACTAAATTTACATCTGAGTTAGTAATCGTATTAGATTTCACCCGTCTAGTTTCGTTCTCACAAACAAAAAAATGGAAACCAATCCACATGTATTAGATTTCACCCGTCTAGTTTCATACTCAGAAACCAAAAAAAATGGAAACCAATCCACATCGAAAATTGTACAAAACATCAATCTCTTTTGTGACCACGAGGAGAGCATACTTTTTCCAACCCTTTTCAAATGAACACCTGGAAACCATCCTTCTTTGGTGAGGGAGGAAAGTTGAGGGAATCTTTCTTAGGATGAATTGATTGAACAAGGGCCATACAAACAGTGCAGCGGTAATATGTAGAGTAAACATGATAGATGTTCTCAAACTTTCAGAAGATAAACGCGGTTTATATTCATGGAGTTAAATGTATAAGACAACCATCAATCAAAGTATGGCAGCAATGAAATACCACAGGACATCTGAATTTGACAATGGATACTCAAATTTACCATAAAAGTTAGACACTTTTCGATAATATACGCTCTCAACCAAAGCCAGCAATTAAGGAAAAGAAAAAAGAAAAGCAACCAATTTACATCTCTTGATGAAGAGAAATCATGAGTTAGCAATCGTATTAGATTTCAACCGTTTAGTTTTGTTCTCACAAACAAAAAAATGGAAACCAATCCACATGTATTATTAGATTTCACCCATCTAGTTCATTCTCAGAAACAAACAAAAAAAAATGGATACCAATCCACATTGAAAAATTCTAACCATCAATCTCTTTTGTGACCCTGAGGAGAGCATACTTTTTCCAGCCCTTTTCCAATGAACACCCGGAAACCATCCTTCTTCTTTGGTGAGGAAGGAACATTGTGGGAATCTTTCTTAGGGTGAATTGTTTGAACAAGGGCCTCAATTTCTTCTTTTGCTCTCTCAAACACATTTGGACCTTTGATTTCGCTTATCGGAGTGTTTTCGTTAATGTCATCTCTCTTTCCATGAGTTTCTTTGTGATGGTGGTGGTGCTTTGGTGACCTCTGCTTGTGCATAATTGCTTCAAGTTCTTCCTTAGCTCTTTCTATCAGATTGGGTGTCTTTACTTCCTTCTCTGCAATGAAGAAACCAGAATGTCAATGGAAAACTTTAGCTTGAGATTTAAACCCTCCAAACATGGATCTCAAAGACAAGAACCATGGTACATATATAGGGATGTCTCTTTCAACTATGTAGAAGATAACTTGCCAAGTATGAGAAACAATCGATCATATATCATAACAACAGCAATTAAATTTCGCTTTGGTCTCGTGCTAGTTGTTTCGCTGATAAATTTTACTGAACCATAGCAATCGGTATAATCTGCCGAAGCAAGCAGTGGTTAGTCTTGTTGTCGCTTTCAACTGTCTAGAGATAACTTGTTAAATATGAGAAATAATCAATCACTTATCATAACAACAGCAATCAAATATGGCTTTGGTCTCGTGCTAGTTGTTTGGCTGATAAGTTTTTACCGAACCACAACAATTGGATAATCTGCCCAACAGAATATTGTCTGATTTTTTTCCCCATCTATCCTCCTAGATACCATCCAAGTGACTGGAACCTGTGCGAAGCTGAAGCTCATCTACCCGAACCATGCTGTCCCATCTAATATTCTAGTTAGAATCTGTCCAAGCAAGTATGGTTAGAATCTGTCTAGTATTCTACCCAATCCCATCTCACCAGCATGGTGGGAAGCTAGATCAATATATGCATCTGCCATCTTGGTATACATATAGTCATGGGTAGGTATCTAACATATAATATGGGCGTGTTAAGGACCCGTTTTGCATCCTTTTCGTTTCCTGTTTCCATTTTCTTTTCTCGGTAAAATTGAAAATTTGCTTAGCAAGGTGTTTCTGAAATCTTTTTTTCAAGGACATGTTTCAAAGACAACTACTCTTGTAAAACAACAAAAAGATGTTTCAAACTTTGAAACCATTTTCCCAGACAAATCTAAACAATATGAATGGATGGGTGTTTTCAAACATATTGTTGTTGTTTCCAAATAACTGAAAACCAGGTGAGCATTAATGCAAAGATGTACCAAAAGACAATACCAGTTGACACACAATCTGATTTGTCTGGTTTTGATTCTACCTTTGTAGTTCCAGCCCTGCAATCAAATTATCTCAAATCAATGAGCAATCAAAGCCTCCCCAAACCCAACAAAATGCATCTCAATTGTAACTCAAGGATCCAAAACCTTTTCGTTGGCTCATGCGAAGCAGAACTATGACTCTTCGCTTCTTTCTTTGGGTGAACACTTTGAACAAGGGCCTCAATCTCTTCCTGTACTCTTTCAAAAACATTGGGGGCTTTGACATCATTGATTGGGGTGTTCTCGTCTATGTCGTTGCGGAGTCCATGACTTTCTTTGTGATGGTGTTGTGATTTCTTAGTGTGCATCATTGCTTCAATCTCTTCTTCCTTTATTCTTTCGGATACATTAGGTTCTTTTACATCCTTATCTGGTACCACATCCATAACAGTATCACATATATGACCTATAGCTAAATCAACACATAGGTATCTCCATACAACATATGCAAAAAAATGTTTGCATTCTGTCACCAAATTTTCATGCTTAATTTGGTCTTCTATGGGTTAATGGGATGACCACAGACATCATTGCAAAGCAAACTTAACTAGTCTGTGATTCGAATGGCTCAGAAGGTCCAAAAAGAGTGGGAGAGGATAATTGCATAAAATATGTGAGAACATATCACCAATGCCAGTTATATGTCTCTCTCTCTCTCTCTCTCTCTCTCTCTCTCTATCTGTGTGTGTGTGTGTGGAACAAATGCATGAATAGAGGGATACTAAAACAAAAAGGCTCGAGTCTCACAATTGCATTCACATTTTCCCTCCCTTATCCCCTTCTAAAAGAAGAACAAATAGAGCAAAAATGATTTACTAATCCCAAGTGGTTGGCCTCCTTGCTCCTTATCAAGGTCTCACGTCTGTAACCTCTCGTAAACTCTTCATGGTTTTAATTGGGTACTCCTGGAGGGTAGGATTGATGACCCACATATTAATCAAGTTGCGTGTAAGTGGGCCGGATATTCTGAGTTATCAAATAAACAAATATGATCTTCTTGATTGAATGAAATAATCCGGACGATTGGGATTAGTGGTGGTGCAATCTCTGATTTGTTCATGAAATCAGAAAAGTGCCATTGGGCATGCAATTAAAAACCGATGTGTTTGGAAATGTGAAAAACAAAAAAAACTGACAAGGGGACTCCAGGAATACATCTCTCTCTCTCTCTCTCTCTCTCTCTCTCTCTCTCTCTCATAAGCAGAGGGATGATCAAAAAGCACAAAAGGGTTCTTGATAGGAAGAATTTTAACCAAGGAAATTGCACCTCCATTGGAGATGCAATCAGTAATTTGTTCAAGAGATGAGTCAAATGCGTATGAAAGTCATATCAATATCCATACACACACACACACACATATGTATATATGTCTGTATGTAAATGTATGACAAAAGCAATGAGAGAGAAGTAATACCTGGCATGGTGTTTGATGGGTCTGATTTGGATTCAGCCATTGGAGATTTGTTGAAGATGTTTTGATTTCGGATGATGCGATCTGTTATTTAATAGATTGAAGAAAACAAATAGATCATTATGCGCACACGGAGAGTTGGAGAGAATATTAGAATCAAAGGTTTGAAAATGCCAACAAAAAGTTGCCAACTTGGAACCACTTTTTTTCTTTTTAGAAAGACTACGCATGGATTCTATGCACATATGCGGATACGATGCACATAAAACTCACATTATTTAGTATGGTTTTTGTGTGATTTAACGCGAATCAAACGATTCTGAAAATATGTGTTTGAATATTTACATGTGTATATTCCCTTTTTTGGGCCTTTAATTTGCTTGAGAATAGATGGTTTATTTTTATAAACCCATAAGGCCTATAAGAACATCAACAAATGAAAAGCCCAAAAGAGAAGGAATGGAATTTCATTTTACTTGGGCTTAGGAAATAAGAAATGAAAATTCGTTTTAGTTGGGCTTGGGAAAATGAGAAGAAAGACAAATTAGGCTATCCTTTTATTGTACTATATGAGAAGAAACTCACAAAATAAATATACATGACCGAAAAACCAAAAGCGATGTTGTTATAATGTAGGGTCTCCCCTTCTAACGGGATGAAGAAAGATTGTATTAAAATTTCGATTAGTTAATAATATGATAATTGACTTCAATCGAACGATTTAAACCTTCTACTCATAAAAAGATCTAGAGAAAAGTGAGTTTGGAACCTATGCGAGTCAAATGTCGTATCTGTAAAGAAGCAATTCTTCTCTTAATAAGATTGGAAAGATAATTATTACTCTTAAGAGGGTTAGCATGTTCCGATCAAATAATATCTTTTTATAGAACCCATAAGATACGATTAATCCATTTGGTCAACTCAGCTTTTTTTATCACTATTTTTTCAACAATGGAATAATTGGCTTGGTTGGGGTATTAATCTGACGACATTGGAGGGAGTCGGGAGTTAGAGCTCAAGATAGAGTTATAAGCAAGGAAATGAGATTAGTTAGCATGGACGATTCTCTAATAGGGCAGCATGAATTCTCTATTAGTCAGCATGGACGATTGTTTGCTTTTACTTTGCTTGTGGTGTGTCAAAAGATTTTGTTATTATGTTTGGTATTTGATTGATCCATGGAACGGCTCTCTATTCACAGGATTTTTTTCCCGCGTCTAAGGCTAGTATTCCTAACTACCATAGGAGTTGTCAAGTTTTGGGACTCAGAGATCCTGCTGTGTGCTTGATATGTTGAAAAAAGTCATTCGTACTTGTCCATTTAAGTCGAAGAGCTAAGTCCAGAAGGGAATAGGTTCGATTGGATCTGTTTTCTTTCCTTTAACAACAGTGTTTGTCTTCTCTTCTTCACTGTGTTCTGAGTCAGATAACTCCTCTAAACCTGCTCTATTTGTTAGTTTCTATTGGCACAACATGATGTGTTGTGTGTCAAAATAATACTGTTTTCATCACAAAACAATTGCCCAAATTGTTAAGCAGTATCTTGAACAATATTTTGACAGCTTTTGGTGGTGAAAATGGCCCGTTTGACACGAAACATATTTTGTTGTGCACTGCGCACAACATAATTTCCGTGCCCTTTGATTGGTCAGAAGACAAATGTACGATGATTACAACCAATCTTAAATTACATGGGTCATCTCTCTCACCAGTTTTTTGACCCGCTTAGTAAATGGTATTGTATGGAACATAAAAGTGATTCCACCGTTTTGATACGCAATACAACATACTGAGAATTGTGCACATTAAAATGTATCCTGAGCTCTGATTGGTCAAAAGATAAATGTACTATGATTACGGCCAATCTTAAATTGCATGGACCATCTTTCTCACCAAGATGGTTACGATCAATCTTAAATTGCATGGACCATCTCTATCATAATTTTTGGCCCATTTAGTAAATGGCATTGTACGGAATGAAAGTGATTCCAAGAAGAGATGTATTGGATATCGGAATCCTGTGGTCATATCAATTTTGAGGATAATTGCAAGATAAATATAACCCAAATATATTGGATATTACCCTATATTGTACTACATATTAAGTACGGATCGTTGACAATAATATTATGAACACAATGATAAATACCGTACCGAATATAAAACGAGGACTTACCATTGTAAAATATACTGTGCGGGTTGCGAATATTCCTCCGTCTGAATAGCTCTAATAGCCTGCACAATGAACAGTCAATTAGCGCCAACGAGTTGTTTCCAACCTGATAACATTTCGATGCTAAAGTCAGAAATTTGAGAAATCAAAGCACCATAATAATTGTACAATGAATGATAGCATATGATTTCTTATTTATAGCTATCAAGTGCGATATTTAGTAACACAATCTCTGTAATATATTTTCTTATTTGCTGATATTAAATCACAATCTTTCCATATAACGCAATCTTCCAAACATGGTGCATTCACAAACTTAGCTAATACCTTATTCTGCACTTTCCTAATTGAGGCTTGTCACTCTGCCTTAGCCGAACGGCAAGCCGATAGTTCGACACTCGGCAAAACCCATATCTTTCTCGTGGTAAGCCCGTTCAGCTTTCATTGGCTGAAGCCCATGATAGCGAAGTCGGACCAATGTCATCACACCGACCTGTACAGAGAAAGGTCCATTCGGCAATACGTCAGCCTAAGTCCCACGCTGCTGATATAACCCATGTCCTTCTGCCCAGTCCAATTCTTATTTAACCAAGGATGGTTCGGCCGTGTATTTTGACCCTCCACACATACCACTCTAATACAAGGTGTACCGATCGTTCCGAGCCATACCTAATATTTTTTTATTAAAATTAAATTGAGTTTGTTTACTCTCAAGATAAGCTATATAATATGATTTTAATAAAAAAATATTTTTAATATCAATGATTCTGTTTCTAACCTTTTTAAAGGTAATAAAATTTTATGATAGCTCATTTTGACTATGACTTAGTATGCAATTTGTATCTTGAAAGTAATTAAATTTTATAATTTATTATCTTTTGTAAATTAAAAAGTTTTAATACTCTATTTTTTATGTCTAATATAATTTTGTGATGAATGACGCTATTTAAAAAATCTACTTTATGTCTTAAGAAAAGTAGATAAAAAATGGCACCGAAATATACCAGTAACTTAACGGTACGAGGTTGAGGACACGAGAATCCAGTTGTGCTCGTGCACGATAGGGTGTGTCAAATCGATGTCATTTTGACCATCAAAATACTATCCAAAAATTACTCGACTATTGTCTGATAATTTGGACAGTATTTTGATGGCCAAAATAATGTCGTTTTGACGCGTAATACGTTATGCGTTCACAGCATAATTTTTGGGTTCGAGATTGATAATTTTGATTCATAACACACAGATAGTCAACTACTAGTGTCGTTTTGACCATTAAAATACTGTCTGTATATTATTTAATAATTTAGACAGCATTTCAATGGTCAAAACAAAATTTTTTTTGACACGTAACATATTCTGCGTTCACGGCATAATTTTTTGAATCCAAAATTGATAACTTTGGTCCATAAAAGACAGCCAAACAGCTACCTTGGCGGCTAGGGTAGGGGGGGCAAGCAAGACAAAAGAAGTTATTTCACATGCATTAAATTTCCTTCAATCCCAAACAGCAACGCTGCCCCTTGGGCTTGTTTAGAGGGAAAGTGACCCCTCTTTTTGCATTTGTCTCTCATTTGACTCTTTCATTAAATTGCAAATATGCCCACAGACTTACATAAGGCCATGCACTAGGACCCAAATGAATCACCCATGCCCTATCAATAATAGAAGCAGACCATGCACTATAGAGGACAATTTGGGTATAAATGTTAGAGTTATTTCTTGGTAATTATATTATTTTTGTCACATGAATCGATCTACTAGTCTTTTGAGGTTAATTCAAACAAAATTTTGATGTGACTTTAATTGGATCATCTGTTAGTAGGCGGTGTGATTGATCTCTTAGTATAATGACTCGCTCTCACTTTGTATAATATTATTGTCCACTTTGAGTGCTCAAACTCTATGAACTTCCCAGTAAATCACATATCTCTGCGTTATTGCACCATGAGTATGCTTAACTAAAAAGTTTAGTGAAATTTTGGTGTTCTCGCAATTTTAATTTTTTTGGTACAATGTAGGGTCTTGATATATTATATATAGTTGTACTTTTCATCTATCAAGCGATGTAAAACCCTTGATTACTCCTCCAAATGTCCATTGAAATTCTCTCCCAGACGTTCGACCTCACAGCTGGTACCACAGCCTAATTGGGGTGTTATAATCTCCATCACTTAAGCTAGAACACACGCCCTTGTGTGTCGAGCCAAGATTTGTTCCATATTTTAGATTGGTGCAGGCTTTGGTAGCATATGTAACTACTTACTCTCGCCTTGTACAATATTATTCGCTTTGAGTACTCAAACTTCATGGATTTCTCAGTAGGTCGCCTATCTTTTCATTGATGCACCATGAACACGCTTAATTAAGAAGTTCAAAAGGACTTTGGCGCCCTCACGGCTTTAAAAAACTTTTGTACAATGTAGGTTCATGATATATTATATATATAACTGAACTTTATATCTACCCTGCGATGTGAGAGCTTTGACCACTCATCCGGGTGTCAATTGAGACTCTGTCTCGAACGTCTAGCCTCATTGCTGACACCACAACTTGGTTGGGGGATCACACTTAAAGATTAGTTGAAATACACATAAATTGACTCAAACACTCTAAGTTATCCCAAAAAAAAAAAAAATCAAATGACATTCTGGCACCACTTCGTGACTACTCCAACTTTTTTAATAACTCAGAATGTCCGAATCATCTTGCACACTATTCGGTTAATTTTTAAAATATCAATCCTACATAACTACTACAATTAATAATACTATTCGTACCTAAGAATAACATGTCGGCATAATATCCATAGGGGAATCAACGCCAGCTATCAATCAACTTGGACTAATATTATTTGTTTTAAAAAAATCACCAACTTGGATTTAAAATTAGTAAATATATGGGTAAATTAAAATATTGCAAATTGATGAATTTGTAAGCATATGGAGTCATATATTATTTCAAAGTAAGGATATTATATTTAATGTATTCGTTGTCTGTTGACCTAATGGCGGCAGGTGTTATGGGAGGTTGAATGTTCATACCTGCTATGAAATTAGTATAATTAATTGAATAAATTATTCAATATTTGCAGGAAACACAACGTCACTTGGTTGTAGGACTGACACTTATGTGAGATTATAAAGTAGTTATACTTATTCTTTTCTTGTGTTCGTACTCTTAAGCAGATATTTTAACCGTCAAATTTAAAGATTTTTAAACTTACAAGAGTTAGGTATGTACGAAACAGATATAGATGAAGCTATTGTCTTTATTCTATGAGCTTTTATTCATTCTGCCCTGACGTTAAGGTTGGAGGATAACCATTGAAGACCAAAGCAGCTTTGATTTATTCGTTCCTATCAGAACGACCCTTTCTTCGGCCGATGAATTCTGCCATGTCCCCTTGCGCTACTAGTGTTGAATGGTCCACATAAAGTAGTAATGTTGATTTAAGAACCTATCAGACTTAGATACATAAGAAAAGAGATATAGATGAAGCTCTTGCATTTACTACGTGGGCTTTTATTCATTATCCCCCAACATTAAGGTTGGAGCATAGCCATCGAAGACCAAAGCAGCTTCGATATTCCTTTCTGTTAGAACAGCCCTTTCTAATTGGCCGGCGAATTCTGCCATGTCCCCTCACGCCACTAGTGTTGAATGGTCGACATAAAATAGTCCTGTTGATTTAAGAACTTATCAGAGTAAGATACATACATACATATATATATATATATATATGAAAACAGATATATATAGATGAAGCTCTCGTCTTTACTTTGTGAGCTTGTACTCGTTCTCCCTTACGTTAACATTGGAGCATAGCCATCAAAGATCAAAGCAACTTTGATATTCCTTTCTATCGGAATGGGCTTTTCTAATTGACTGGAAAATTCTACCAAGTTTCCTGGTGCCGCTAGTGTTGAATGGTTTATATAAAATAGTGTTGATTTAAGAACCTATCAAAGTTAGATACATACGAAAACAGAAATAGATAAAGATCTCGCCTTTATTCTATAGGCTTTTATTCGTTCTCCCCCGGCTTTAAGATTGGAGCATAGCCATTGAAAACCAAAGCATCTTTTATTTTCATGTCTATCAAAATGGCCCCTTCTAATCGGCTGGCAAATTCTGCCAAGTCTCCTAGCGCCACTAATGTTGAATGGTTCACATATAGTAGTATTGACTTACAAAACTGTCAAAGTTAGATACATAAAAAAAAAAAAAAAAAACCAAATGTAGATGACTCTCGCCTTTACTTTGTGGGATTTTATTCGTTCTCTCTTGACATTAAGGTTGGAGCATAGCCATCGAAGACCAAAGCAGCTTCAATAGTTGCTTCTATCAGAACGACCCTTTTCTAATCGGCTGACGAATTCTGCCAAGTCCCCTCGCGCCACTAATATTGAATGGTCCAATAAATTAGTGTTGATTTACGAGCCTATCAGAGTTAGATACATATAAAAACAGACATAGATAAAACTCTCGTCTTGACTCTGTATTGAATAGTCCACATAAGGTAGCGTTAAATTAAGTACTATACAGGTTCACAAAAATAAGGTAGAAGGCTATTACGAGAGTTTAGACGGATACGGCCCAGAATCCTACACGAGGCAGCCGTGGAAATCCCTACTTCAATGGAAAAGGTTCCAAACATTTAACAGAAGAAAGAAAACAAGCTTAACCGAGAGAATCACGAAAACTACTGACTGAAAATTGGGCCTTCATTTATTAGCTTTGATGATAGCAGGGATGACATGGCCATATAATGAAAACTAAAGGCCAAAACTGGTTGCAAAAATTTTACATGGACGAAAATGATACTATCAGTATTTCTTAGGGACCAAAACTGTAAATATGCCTTCTTTTTTTTTAACTTAAAAGCTGGAGGAATATAGAAAAATGGGCTGAGCCAAATCAAAATTGTGCAGCCGTACTATTCGTACAATTTTTCAAAGATTAAGTAATAATAAATAATTATTTTATGAAGTCAAATAAAATAAGAAGTCATTATGTGTGAAATAATATTCTATTCTATTGTAGCTTATTATTCTGCAATAGAGAAAGTTTATTATGGACACAATCTTCGTGCACAAATTCGAATACAATAGTGTTTAAAATTATTGGATCATATAGAGATCACAAAATAATGAGGGCTCCATGTGCGCCCAATAATTATGGATATAGTTGTGTTCGGTTCTGTACACGAAAGATTGTGTGCATAGCATTACTCGTCTCCTTAAAATAGATTCACCGTCTCACCTTAAGTGTTGAAAGTCGCATCGATATCTGTCTTTCAAAATAAAATAGTTAACTTTGCCGATTAAACACCAACCACATAGTGTCTGTGAAATCAAACTTGTGTCTGTCTCCCTCTCATTCAAAAACTAGTGAATCCGGAATTCTTCGTATCTAGAAACATGGAAGGTGTTGAAGTTATGCACACATGGAGGGACTCTTCAAATGCTAAACTACTGGAATCTTTAAGCTGCAACCATCAGTTGCTGTCTTGAACGAGAGGGTTCACTCAGTTACCTTGTGAACCCCTTTAGTGTCCCAAATTCATTCACATCACCTTTTCGAATTCCAACAGTTCCAAGTTCCCCGTCTACCACACATTTCTATACATAGACCCATACCACATGCGGTGGAAAAAAGACATGTGCACCATGTTGTGGTGCCCTTAAAGTACTAAATAACTTTTCCTTATTTAGATTAACTAACAAATCAAAAATACACGAGAGCGAGAGGCTAAGATGAAAAACGAGTTACGAATAAGTAATAAAGAGTGAAAATCCAATTTAACGCTACTCTAAAATTTAATTTCTGAATTTGCCACTACACTAAATCGATTTGTTTGCAACCTTAGTTGAAACATTAATACATTAGTGTTATCTAGATCAGAAAATAGACTTATGGGTACTATAAAAAACAAATAGACGGCATTCTTTAATTGTAAACCTGCCGACACCTATAGTTCCTCCTGTTTTACCAATTGTCCATACCGTAATAAGAGGGTCAATGCAAGTGCTAAACTTTGAAGAGACATATATATCTATGTGTGTGTGTTTGTATATATATATATATATAGTAAGCTTCTAATAAGGGATATCTCATTTTTGCTAAAATGAAAACCTCTCATTTCTTGATCAAATATTGATGATCTGAACCGTTCATTGTGTTTAAAATGTGTTTTTAAAAGTACCCACGAGAAATTGGTTCAAAATAATACCCGAAAGAGCTTGATCCTAACAGTTTTTCATAAATACTGACAAGAACAGGTTTATAAAAAATTATTTGGATCAGGTCATACCCGATAACTTGGAACATTGAATAACTTAGTAGTCAGAGTTTGAGAGTTAGTAGTTTGCTCCTTCCTAAAATTTCAAGTTTGAAATCTCTCGGATGCTATTAATTTTTATGAGGTCACAACATACAGGCTTTTGCTCTTTCTTTAATTGAATCCTCTGTTAATAAACAATGAGATTAGTCCTTCAAAAATTAATCAAGGTACACTTATACTGATTGGGACACTTTGAGTTATAAAAAAAATAAAATAATTACTCCATGCATGAGATCAGCTAAGGAAGATCTTGTTCTCCACACCTTGTAAATTGCGTTTGTTTGACCAACGTAGGCAGAGTAATGGATTTGGTAAAAAGCATTTCTTTGGGTCTACAACTATCAAACTCTCACATTCAATTCTTAGAGGGCCATCAATTATCGCAACACGCACTATTTAATTTATCATTTATCTCTTAATAATTAAACAAACGTGTGTCTTGATGTCCTACTTAAAAAATTAATCACTACATAATTTGTTACGAATACTAAGCAGAAATGCCACGTAGTACTCCGAGAACCTTGACCTCAAGACACATGTTTGTAGTCAAAGTTTGAGAGTTATTTTTTTTTTTTATAACTTAGAGTTTCAAGCCAACTTACGCGTAATTCGATTAATCTCTAGGAGACTATTCCGGGGGTGAATAAAATTCAGAGTAAGCCCTATATGGACTGCCCTTCATCAAAGTTGCTAGCACCTAAGATGTTTCGAACATGTGACCTTAGAAGGGAGCAAATCATTATGCCCCAAGCTTAACTACGAGGCCAACTCATTAGCATTCAAGATCTCAAGTTTGAAATCTCGCAAGTGCTATCAATTTTTATAGCTAGGAGTACCAATCTATACATGACTTTGTTGCTTTAATTGGGTCTTCCTCTTGCAAGGGCAGAACCAGAAATTTAATTTACCTTACTCTAAAAATGAACCAGGTTAAAAAATGTATTGGACTACAAATAGTGGAGAGGACTAAAAGTTTACATATAAAAAAAATTTCCTGGACTATAAACCACTAGAGGTCCTCTATACTTCTGCCCGTGTTCACTAGTAAACAATAAAGAGTCTCTCAGAAATTAAACGAGGTGCTCGTATACTGGCTGGGGCACTCCAGCACTCCAACTTATAAAAACAAAGTT
>JABCMJ010026713.1:0-20691 GCA_014822125.1 Arbutus unedo | reverse complement strand
TTTTGCCCTCTTTACTCTTATAAAAAAAATTTCAAAATTGGTATTACTATAGTTGATAGTTCATTAAGATTCATTTAAAAAAAAAACAAAGCTTAACAAAATCAAAGAAAAATTCATGAGGCAATTTTCACCCTCTTAATTCTTAGAAAATTTCTAAATTAGATATTACTATGAGATGATAGTTTTAAGATTCCAATCAACTTTAAATTATTATAATTCGATAATAAATTCTCGTACCTCCATACATAATACGAGTACCGCATTTAACATTAATTTAAAAAATTAATATTATAGTTATTTTGGCACTACTATAGTTATTTTCTTTTTCCCAAAGACGGGAAAAGAAGGAAACTTGAGACCCTGTTATGCGTTAAAATGAGGTCGGACAATGTTTAGTGTATTAAATTGACGTTATTTTTATGCACAAGTGCAGCACGCTTCCCGGAGGTGACAAGATTTGGTAAAGCAAAACTTGCTGCCAAATTTAGTGACAGAAATGACTTTGCCAAAATTTGGCAACAAGTTAGATTATTTAGTGGAGAGCCTGCTGTCGTCCTTTTGGCAACGAAAAAGAATTTGACATGCTGGTGAACAGGACAATTCAAATGTTGTACAACATTGGTATGAAGCCTAATTTTCTTTCTCATTTTTATTTTAAAAAATTGAAATTTTTATTTTGTGTTTACTTTTTATTAATTTATTAATTTATCTGGACGAGAAATTTAAAAAAATAAAAAAAAGATGAACTAAATTTTATAATTATTTAGAGAATTATCCGTTTGAAATTATTTTTATTTTTATTTTCGCCATTTACTAACGACTTCGTTTTAGTGTAGAAAATACTATTTTAGACAGACTCCTACCATCATAATTCTCTATTTTTACGTCAAAATAGCGTTATTTTACTGCACAACAACATAACATGTTTACTGTGCAAAAAACTCTCCCATTTTAGCAAAAACTAATAGTATTTATTGACAAAAACTAAAAACCAACTTTTAATTTACTTCCAATCTAAAGCTTGGCCCAATAACACTTGAGCCTTTTAAAAAATCAAACTACAAGCTATTTTTTAGCTTCTAAAAATTTTCGGAATCTCAAAATAAATTAGTAACAAGTTTAATATGCACAGCAGTGGAAGATTTTTTGACGATTTTATTTTTGACATAGAGAAGAAAAATTAAGAGTATCTGACAAAAAGATAAAGAGAAGTTTAGAGAAACACTGTATAAAATTTTATAGGTTCGGAAGATTAATTTCGTTCGTGATAATTTCTAAAGCAATTATTTTATATCTATATTTTATGTTTAGTTTTTATTTTTTGTTCTACAAATCTATTTTTTCATTTTTTTTTCTGGCAAGAAATAAGCCGTTGCCATAGATGTCCCCATATATTAAAGGCTTTTAACATGAGCATTTTCAAACATGAACCAATAAAGGGAGCCGTGAAAGAAGATATTTCTCTCGTGGCAGTAAATATTCGCATTAAATTCCTCACCTATTTTAAGTTTGAATTTCGAATTCATCATAAATCTTACTAACAAGCGGAAATGGGGATTTGAGGAACTTATAGTACAGTTTTTTGTAGTGCGGGCAAAACGTTATACTTTTACCTGTTTTGTCTTCGAAACTATACTGTTTTGACTTATCACTCGAATTGTTATCAAAATGCATGATATCAAAACGGTGTAGTTTCGAGAAAAAAATAAACAAAACTATAACATTCTCGAATCCTAAAGGGGAGAGTCTGCTGAAACGACGATATTTTGATGCAAAAAACATCGCCCCAATAGCCTAACAGTATATCGTGCGCTAATGACATTGTTTTAACGCGTAAAATATCATTTTATGCACTATGCACTATGCACTATGCACATGTGCTCTTCTGATTATTAGATAGAAGTCTTTGTGAGATCGTTATCCAAAAGCCGTATAACTAGGAATTGACTTTGAATCATAGGGATTTGGAAGAGTTGTAGTGTACTTTCTTATAATGCGCGTATAGTGCAGATAAAATTATGTCGTTTTATCCATTTTGTCATTGAAACTACATCATTTTGATTTAATGCATTTTGATAACAATTTGAGTAATAAGTTAAAATAATATAGTTTTAAAGACAAAAAAGCCAAAACTACATCGTTTTATCTGCACTACAAACGTACTACAAAAAAATTTACTACAGTCTCTCCGAATCCGAATCATTGAGAGCATTTCTTCTCATCACAGTCATTCAAAAGTATTTTAATGGTCAGCTTTGTTAAAAGTTTTTTTTATCATTTAAAAATAGTATCTTTTTTAGACGATTCTTTAATAAATTTGAACTATCAATTGGACGACTGAGATTTGACTGCAACTGCTACATGCAATTGACGCGCTACATATAATTGACGCATAAATTGCGGAGAAACTAGGTCCTATGCCTATACAGTACCCTATTTACAAATTAAAAAAAAAAATATAGGAGTAGCACTTTAGATTTTAGCTTTTAAAAAGTAGTTGTGAATTTTTGTTAAAAATTATTATCCAAGATTGTGAGATAAGTCTAAAATCAGAATATGGAGAAGCTAGGTATGAGATGCTTTTGGGTCAGATTCTGAATTTTAAGTTATTAAAATGCTGATTTTTAGCTTTGCAATAAATATTGCAGATTTTGTTATTGCTTAATTATAAACTAGCAACAAATTTATGCTATGCATGGGTCAATAAGTATTAGAATTGATAAAGATAAAGTTATAAAATATATGTATTTATCTTGGTTATATTATTTGAACGTACAACTTAATTACTATATAAATAAAATAAATTTAATATAATATATGTGCAAGGTCAGTGAAAAAGTAAAATGATGAAGTAAAGAGAGAACTAAACAACACACAAATAGTGAAATAAAGAAACTATTGTTAGTCTGTAATATGGGCAGAATCAAGATTTGGAGTTCGGGATTTTTTTTAAGGGAAAAAGAGGGGACCGAAAGTAATTGGGGGATGCGAAATGTAATTATTTTTGTAATTTTGAAAATTTATATGTAGGTTCTATTTTTTTAATTTTTTTGGGGGGCCCGGTCTATACATGGTATACCCTTGGTCTATAATACACGTGTAAGAGATTTATTTTAATAAATATGAAATTCCTAAGTCATACTGACAAAAAAAAAATTAAGAGAAGAAGGAAGAAATTGACCAAGAAATAATTATATGTAATTTAAAATAATTTCCCTTTTTAAAATTTTTGAAATCATAAATAATTAAACACTATGATTATTACATTTATAAAATAAATTATTATTATATAATTTTTTAAAATTATATTGACAAAATACTTTATTTTTTTCATTGGTACAAAGTATTATTTATGAGATGCTTAACAGTCACTTTTAATTATTTAAAATTGAATAAATGAAGAATCATGTTTGAGGTCTTAAAAGGAACCACACAACGACTCTTAAAAAAATATTTTTAACTTAATATAATAATTGAGAGATCAATCAAGGCAACAAATAATCACTATGTCAATTTTTTTTATTTGCATTTGAAATATTTTCAATAACTAATGATGTAGAATTATTATTTTGGATATAATATTTTTTACCTAGAGTCCTTTTATTTTATGAATTTAGTTATTGAGTGAATAACTGTGAGTTTTTATTTTTATTCCTATATATCCGTAGTTAACTTTGAGATTTTTAAAATTTTTATTCTCATTGGGGAAATAACAATATTCTAAGGGGAAAGGGTAAGTTTTTTTTTTTTTTTTTTTTTGAATTTGAAGTTGAAAAAACAATACTTATAAAATATGTGTAATAAAATACTTTTACGCTTCCTATTATAAAAATATTAATGGAGGACCAATTAAACAATAACATTTGTTGTTTTGAGAATCATATTCACTAAAATTCCCTGCAATATTATATAGTACAAATGGATAACTATGAATAGTATGTTTTTTTATTGGAAATCATTTTATTTTGAATACTATGTTTCATTTAAGTACTGTTAATTTAGAGATTTAAAAAATAATCTTATTATGGAAATAAGAATGATGTACTAAGAAAGAGTAAGATTTTTATATTCAAAACTCATAAAAAATTTATAATATACGTGTAGTGAATCTCACACTTAGTAATTTAAAATTTCTGTAAAATACAACTTAATTTATACCACTCATATGCTATTGTTTTTTTAAAAATTATATGAAGTATTATTTATGAGATCCTTAAATTAATAACTGATCTTTAATTATTTAAAATTCACAAAATAAAGAACTATGGTAGAACAATCACACAAAACTAAAAGACGGTAATCTCTTTGCTTAATAAAATCGTTGGGAGATCAATCAAAGCCAACAAAAATACATTGTGACAAACCTTATAATTTGCATTTGCAATACTTTAAATAACTAAAAATGATTGATAATTATTTTAGTAGAATATTTTTTACTTGGTGTCATTTGATTTAAAATGAATATAAGTATTATTTGACATGATTGTGAATTTTTATTTTTGTTCTTATACAACTATAGCTAATTTAGAGATTTTGATAAATTTTAATCTCATTATGAAAAAAGAAATTGTAATGAGAAAGAGTGAGATTTGTGGATTTGATATTTGAAAAAACACTCAGGCGATATGTGTAATGAAACATCTTACACGTACTATTATAAAATTTTAATGAAAGACTAATTACCTTACGGCACTTGTTACTTTGAGAACTATTCTCACTAAAAGACTCTGCAATATTGTATTGTATAAATACATAATTAATAAATTAATTTATGCCAACAAAAATTACAATTTTTTTTATTTTTTTTACGTTTTTACTTAACAAAATTTTTAAAAACTAAAAATGTTAACAATTATTTGAGTATAATATTTATTAATTTTAGTCATTTAATTTTATGTAAATTTAATTATAACAAAGGTAATTGGAAATTGTTATTGTTATTCTTATATAAATATGAATATCAATTTTAAAGATTTTTTAATCTCATTATGGAAAAATAATTGTAATAAGAAAGAATAAAATTTGTAGATTTGAAATTTAAAGAAGATTTGTTAGATAAGAGTAACAACATATCTTACATGTGCTTTTTGAAACTTTATTGAATGACTAATTATTTTACGCCACTTGTCACTCTTAGATTGACTCTCACAAAAAATTAAGAGTGACTCTCACGAAAAATCACTCTGCAATAATATATAGTATAGAGGCAGACTTTGCTATTGCTTAATTATACGGGCAAATGTTAAATTGTGCCCTGGGACATAAGTTAAACTATATTTAATGAGAATTTTGTCATAACATTTTATTAAAAGAAGTCAAAAATATTTTAAATGATAAAAATGACCATGATTTTTTATATTTTATTTTTGATAACTCGTCAACTCCATAAAAATAAAAAAATGAGAAATTTTCATGTTTACAATGACTTAATATTTTCGTTTTTTTTTTCTTCCTAAAAAGGATGATTTTCAAACCATGACCAAACTAGTTGTTAGGTAATTCGTAATTTATTTTGATTCTTTATTTTTCATTTGTCAAGTGGTTGTTAGACAATTCGCAAATTATTTTCTTCTTTAAATATTAATACTTAAGTGTTCTAAAATATAGGTGGTGTATTGTCTTATTATTTAACTTTCAATATTTTAAATATATTATTTTGTTGATTAATTTTTGTAAAAATTATGGGTGCTTTGGCGGATTATTAGATTATTCTTTTAAGATTATGATGTTTTGATAGGTTATGAGTGTTTTAGCTACTTACACCACTTTAAGTATATTCTCTTTATGATTTCACATGCTTAAATTTTAAAAAAATAAATATTAGCAGAACTGAAAAAATAAAACAAAAGCGTGCAAAATTCCGGGGACATGAATCTACAAAATCATGCCTTAGGGAATCAAGAAATTAACAAAAACCAGAGTTCTTGGATCCGTACAGAAAAGGACATAAAAACAAAAATTAAAATGCCAATGAGAAAAAAAATATTTGAAATTTTTTAAATTACATGATATGAAATAAAATCAAGTAATTCACTCAAAGAAAAAAAAAATGTAATCATAACTCTTTAGAAAAACCCGTTGCAATATATCTGCGGCATACAAAATGAATTCTCATATCGATTTATTATCTGTTTTGAATTATTATTATTTTTTATTTTTTACATATTTTTTTGATTTTTTAAATTATTCTCGTCAAGATAAATCAATAATTTATAAATATCTGTTGCAAAACTAAAAAGTGTAATTTTTTTAAAAATAAAATTAATTCAAAAAAGGGCTAAAATTAGAATTACTTCTATTAAATCTCATAGTCAAGGGAACTACATGGAGATGGGGCTTTCCTAAAATTTGAAAAAAAATTAAAACCTAGGTATAAATTTAAAAAGTATTATATTTAAAAATAAAACTAATTATTAATCCGACGTCTATTTTAAGAAAAAATGAAACGTACTTAATCTTATCCATGAATACTTATTCCGCGAATCAAATTAGTTTGGTAGATCTACTCCTTAAAGGATCCTAAAAAGAAGACTAAGAGTTGAAAATCCTATGAATTATGAATCAAAAAATAATTTAAGTTAATTTAAAACTCCACGTTTTCCCATAATTAAACAAACTAATTTTGTGATATTAACGAACGAAAAAAATATCTTATAGTAAGACCTTCCAGAATAGGCCAAGTATGCTTCACAACGTGACAAAATCTGGATCTGACACGTGTCACGAAAGGCAAAAGGACTATACATTATACCACTTGCCCGCCTTGATGGTCGAAGGCCTCTGTGTCGTCGACTGGAGGCTATCGCTATTTGAATGTTCAAAAACCCAAAGAAAACCCCTTTCTCTCTCTCTCTCTCCTCTCTCTCTCTCTCTATCTCTCTCGGTTCCGTCATTAATGTCTCACTCGCTCCCCCCGCCCCTCGTATTGCGGCGCCTTCGTGGATTTTCAATCTCTACATTCTCTCACTGTATCTGCATTTTCTATCTCTGAATTTACTTCACTGTGCCGATTTTCTGCTCTAGATTTTGAAGATCTGTACTCGGATTCTGTTTTTATCAACGTTCTTCTTTGAATTCAGCTAAAATCCAAGGCTTATCCTTCGTTATCGACAAATCGAGGCACAACTCGTGCTTTTCTCTAACTGAGATTTTCTTTTGAAATTCCTTTTTTTTTTTCTGTTTTCTCTTGACGAGTGTAAATGGAGAGGGTTCGGCAGAAGAAATCGAAGGTTCCTACCGTCGCCCGAGGTCTCTCTCTCTCTCTCTCTCTTGAATGTATGTCTTTTTTGGAGCTTGATAATCTCTGTTTGATTTCTGACACACTGAGTAAGAAAGAAAATGATTTATTTCAGAATTTACTTTATAATTTTTTTCCTTAATGTAAAGTAAAAATGTTTCACCTCAAGTAACGGAATTACTTGATTTTGCTTTTTTTAGAGGTTTAAACTTAAGAGTTTAGAACTCTTGATTTCCGAATGGAGGCTGGAAATCCTCTCGTCGTTCTCCACTTTAAGATCTCATCAACCTAACGGAGCCAAATCTGTTCTGTTTTTCTTTGTCCCTTGCTCTTTGGAGCTCATGAATTGGGTTGAGGTTTCGCTTTGCTTGTTCTTTTCGAAAAGCAGGTGGAATCAAGTAGTGCTTTTTCCGTAGTGGTATCAGAATGATTTTGTTTGCTCTTTATCAATTCTGTAGGGTAATTATTAGAATCAATTGCAGTGTCTAGTGCTCGAAGTTCTTAGGTAAAGCTAATGTAGGCCACATTTGATTTCCAGAATTAATTTGTCTTTTTTGTTTTTTGTTGTGGGGTGTCTGACGTTGGATACCATGTGATAAAAGGGAATGCGTGTCTCCACGGTGTACAGGTGTAGTGGATGAGTTTCCATGTTGTGAAGTGAAAACTCAGATTGTTTGGATACAACAATGTGTTGAAAATTTCATTTTTTCCTTTGTGTAAGTACCGACAGAAGAATAACGCTTCAAGATAGGACTGTATGACAGCGACTTATCGTGCCTTCCATCAATGTCACGGGCTATTTTATCTATCTCTTATCCGGAATATACGTATTTATTGTGTTTATAATTTTAATGATTCTCGTCAATTGTGATAACTGTTGGATATTATCTTTTGATACGAAAGAGGGAGATAATCCAAGAAGGGAGAATAACACATCCCATGGGAAAGGGGGGAATTAGTTTTCTTCGCAATCAGTTCCCATTTAGGGACAAGTCCTTGTCTCCTGATTGTGTATGTTGCACCAAACAATGAACAAGACGCATAAGAGGAGATGGGTGGACCCCACATGTTTGTCCTCTAATTCCTTATCGGTTCCCTGGTATCCTGCTATAAAATACGCCCTTAGTACTTCTCTGGGTTTTGATTTAGAAAATTTCAAGGCATTTAATCTGCATTCTAGTTTGTATATATGCTTTCCCCTATATTTTTCTTTCCTGCAAATCTTGGTTGTTCTGAATTTTCTACCATTTGGCGTAATTGAATTTGAATCTTTGAGTTACTGTAATGGAGCTAGTTAATCTTTTCAAGTGAATTACTATGAAGTTTTTCTTACTAGCCTTTTCCATCCATTGATTCATCGCTTTGGTTTTGTTGACTTGAAACTCTTTATACTCAATTTGCAGTCATAACTATCATCTCAGAACGGCCATCCTGCCATGTTATTTTCTAATCTGTATTCATTTCCAGGAAAGATGCAGATTCCAACACAAGGAAGGCTCTCAAAGTTGGCATCAGACTCTAGTTCTTATAGCAGCAGTACCACAGAGGAAGATTTGGTGCGCTGATTTCTTATTTGTACTTATAATTGGGTTCTATGATTTGGACTTTGAGCATTCCCTTTTAAATAGTCATTGAGAATGCAATACCATGGCTGAGATATACAGATACTGATTTATTTCTTTATTTATATTAATTTCTTATTTGAAATATTTGCCTCATGCAGGTCACATGTGAGTTGGGGAGGAAGTCTATCAGTCGAGTTACTGGAACCCCAATAAAGAAGTTATTAGCAGAAGAAATGTCAAAAGAAACTGAGTCGAAGAGACGCTCGCCGAATGTCATTGCCAGATTGATGGGTCTTGATGGGCTGCCACCACAGCAGCCTCTACATCGACAACACAAGGGGTTCTCTGAAAGTTATCAGCAGAGGTTTGCAGGCGTAGCATCTCAACGGGATTACGAAAACCGATCAAGTAGAAAGAGCTCAATGCAGCAAGACAAATTTAAGGACGTGTACGAGGTTACAGAAACATCAAAAGTGGAGAGGAGTGGTTACCCAGCAAAAAGGACTGTAAACTCAAAGCTTTCTGAGGCAGAGATGGCATTTGTTCAACAAAAGTTCGTGGATGTGAAACATCTTTCCACAGACAACAAGCTTCGTAATTCAAAAGAGGGTTGTGATTCCCTTGACCTGTTAGACACAAATAAGGACCTATTGATGAAATTTCTTAAGCAGCCAGATTCTTTATTTGCAAAACATCTTATTGATCTGCAAGTTGATGTTCCTGGCATGAAATCTGGTCCAATAACAGTTATAAAGCCGCCAAACTCACTTAAGTATGAAAGTAGCACCATTAGTTGGAAGTCAGACAAAGAGACTTTAGAAAGTGATGATCTACCATACCAGAAACATCACGAGGTGTCACACCGGACAGATCAGGGGTTGTCACGCTGGAAACATCATGAGGTATCATGTCGGAAAAATCATGATGGTACCCACTACAATCATCTTGGTGCTCAAAAAACTCGGCAGTCATCTAGAATTCAATTTAGTGAGAAAAATGAGAGTGACATCCTCCCGATAAGGATTGTTGTTCTGAAGCCGAATCTTGAGCATGTGCAGATTGCTACTAAATCTGCTTCATCACCTTGTTCTTCACATGGTAATTCGTCAGATTGTAGGAACATGGAATTTGAAAATAAGATCATGGGTAAGAAAAAAGTATCCAATGATGGGGGTACGTTGAGGCCTAAATCTAGAGAATCCAGAGAAAGAGCAGAGGAGATTTCTAGGAGAATGAGAGAGAGTTATCGTGGGGAGCTGACAGATTTGTCTTCTAAAGTCAAGGGATATGCTGGGGATGAGAGCTCATATTGTGAGTCTGGAAGTGATTCTGGAAGTGAATTGGAGGTGACAACGCATACCTCCAGAAAGTCATTTCACTGGAGTAACTGGCAGAAGCCTTCACCATCGCATTCAATTGAGTCATCTGTATGTAGGGAGGCGACGAAGAGGCTTTCAGAGAGGTGGAAGATGTCCAGGAGGTATCAAGATGTTGAAGCAGTTGGCAAGGGCGGCACTCTAGGTGAAATGCTTGCTATTCCTGATTGGGACATGTGGCCAGAGAATTTGGATAGAGTGGCTGGTTTGGATGGGCCCAGTGATAGATTTGGTAGCAATGACAGAATCGGAGAGTGGGATAGTCCTTTGGGAATTAGTAGTGGGGATGGTTGGAAGAAGGAAGGCATACGAATTTCATCCGTATCGAGATCTGTTCCTGCTTTATCTGCTCGTTGTGGTGGTCGTAAAACAAGGACTCCATGTGAATCTCTTGAGCAAGAGAGTTATTTGAGGTCAGGAGAAGCCAGGAAGCAGACTAGAAATAAGGCCGTAGATGGAAATTCCAGTAGAAGAGAAGTTTCTTCAACGAGAAAGTTAAGGTACGGCAATAAGTCACAGTCCTCTCGTCACAACTCTAGTGATAGTATTGACTCTTTGGAGGAGATGCTATTTAACAAATCTCAGATGGAGATGAACCTGGGAAAGAAAGATCCATCCGAACAAAAGCCCTTCGTTACTGAGATGCATGCTAATAATGTGACTGGTAAAAGTTCTGTTGCTGAAGCTGAGGCGGTTGCTGTTCATAAGAATATGACCATGTCCTCTGAATCTCCTGATGAGCTGCTCCCAAAACCGTCTGCTTGTTTGTTAGAATGTGACCATCCTGCGAGTCCTGTTCCAGATGAATTTAAAGCACAGGTTTGATTCACTTGACGAAAAATCTTTTAAATACTTGTTGAGACACCATAGGTCATCATTTAATTTGTTTGATGTTTCTAATCATTCTATATTGTCTCTTAGTATTGTCACATTATGAACCTATGTTGGGGTCCATTGCTTGTGGTACCTGATGTCTTTCTTGCTGGATAGTTTAATTTGCGTATATCTGTCTATACGTACAGGTATATATCTCATGGTACTGAATTACTGCATCAGGACCCCTTTTGCTGCTCAAACCACAGTTGGAAATGCTATTTTTGGTGAATTTTGATATGATTTGTCCTGCAATAGGCCAGAAACATGACACATAGTCAATTCTTTGGGTCTCCTTTCTTTTATTGGAGGAAACCTTGTCATTTTCCTTTTTCCTTGAACAGAGGTCGGTACAACTACACAGTCACGTTGTTTGTTCCCTGATTCATTTAAACTGAGAACTGAATGTCAAAGAAAACCATTGTTCTCTATGCCCCGGTCATGAAACTATGCAGGCTTTCCAAGAATCCGGTTACTCTCCTGCCAGATGCAAGCATCACATTAGATTGTTGATCAACAAGTTAATGATGCAAACTGCATTTATGGTAAAACACGGAAAACGATGTTTGGGTAGTTTCAATTTGAAAGCTCTGTTACTTTCATAACGGGCCTTCTTTTACTTGGGTTGGATAACTTTCATGGGGGGTTTGACAACCTATAGTATGATTGAGTCTATCATTTCAGTTTAAGGAGGCAACTAGTATTGCCACAAGTACAAGCCAGAATATTTTGCATGCCTAAGCCATGGAATTTGTTTGTTTTTGCAGCCTCAAATGCGCATGAAAATAAAATTTTAATTGACAAGAGATTTATCTCTACATTGTTTGGAAAAGTGTAAGATCTCGGAACAAGAGTTAATTGAATTTTTTCTTGACCTTGATGTTGGCATGATCTAGAGTTGAGCTTGAGATTGCTTTTATCTTGATGAGCTGAGCTTGAGCTTTTTTTTCTAGCTCAAGTTGATTTCAAGCTGATCTTGAACACCTCAATGATGAACAAAGTTGAGCTCAAACACTGCACAAGTGACCAAAAACTAGGGCTATGTTTGGTTATGCTTTTGGAAATGAGTTTTTGAGATGAAAAAGTTATATAGGCTTTTTGTTTCTTTGTTTCTTTGACAAAATTTCATAAAAGGTGAGCCAAAGATAACGAATTAGCCAACTTGGACTTGCATTTTGTTTACAATTTTTCTAAATTTCTTTACTTTTTAGTTATAGCTACATTATATATACCTGAAAAGTAAAAATTTATCGATGAATTTATAAAAATAAATTCACCAAAAAAAAAATGAATCATAAAGCAATCAAGATGGAAGCATATGCATGAAGGGTCTATTAAACCTTGTAAACACGATTTTACCTGAGAAAAATAAAAGAAATTTGTTGACACTTGACAGACAGGAATATTTGATATTGTCCTTGTATCATTGGCGCGAAAATTATAAGATTCTTAGCATTAGACACTTACCCATGCCTGATACCCATACAGATGTCTGAGTCTATAAAACATAGAGCAGGACAATTCTTTTCACGCTCGTTGTCCATATATTCGTCCCTCTTCTTCATATATGTATAAGAAGGTAGCAAACTTTAAAAATATGCAAATCCACAAGAAAATCATTTCCATTGTTTTGGCAGCTGTTCTTTTGTAGGATATGAAGGTTCTTACATCATCTGATATTGGCTTCCCTCAAACCCCGTTGAGGAAGACCTTATTTCAATTGCAAAGTGATTCCTATGTCGACCTACTACATTTTGAATCAGTTTCCCAAACTAAGAAGTTCCTTGAATGGCAAGTATTTAGTACACTAGCAATATGTCCTCCTATTGATGCTGCAATCTTTTCTTCAGCATACCTACATTCACTTCTTCACCTTTTTGTCTCCACTTACTGAATCCGGCCCTAGATAAATTAAACAAGGTGAAGAAGTGAATATAGCTATAATAGAAGAAACGAAAAAGTGTTTCAAGAATAACTCAATGATGAATTAGTTTGCAGTTCGTTCAAACACTTGATAGGTAAATGAGTAGGGGCATGAGCCTTAATAGCATGCTCAATTACTAAATGAGCGGAGATTGATTTGTTGTGAGCTTGACTGGGTCGGTTCAGATCTTAGTTATTTGCTAAACTCGTCGTTTTAATTTTTTGAACAACCGTTATACTTTTCTCCTAATTAGTTGTTAATCTACTGCGACAATGCTATTTGTTGAAGGCCAGCTGGCATTTAGTGCAATGCTAAATAGCATTGCCATAGACTGTTATAACGACTGAGATGCTTAAAACTACCTTCTTTGTCTGACATGGGATGGATCATGGAAGGTCCAATGGATATCACCCAAAAGTTTTATCAATGCTAGGCAAAGTCACGAAGCCCACATATATCACACAAACTGGTAAATTACGTTGTCTAGCTAATATGGTCTCATGTTTTGAGTTCCTAAGAAGATCCACATCAGCCAATCAAGTCATTTAAATAATATAATGCTTTATATGCCGAAAGGGCAACAAAACTGAGTCCACCCTTGTGCACCAACACTTCTTATAATGAAATTGTGCCAAGTCGAGATATGCTCGAGACTTATTTTACCAAAAGGACCTGAGCTTGAGCTTAGTCTTTCCTATCTCAAATTGTTTTAGCCGTTGAACACCTCAATGCTGAGTCGGTGACCAAAATCGAGCACTGCAAAAGTACTCAGGTTGACTCATTTGCAACCTAGGAAAGGAAACTGGAACATAATTTGTCCTATGCTTTTAAAGATGGTACATATAGGTTATGTTTGTATGCTCATATTGTTAGAAATTAAGGTACATCTAAATGCAAGATCAGTGTAGCTATCAATATCGTGTAGAACTTGGTTAATGTTCTCAATTATTATTTTTTGGGGCACATTATTATATCATTTCCTTGTCACGGGAGGAAAATATTTTAAGGGTATAAATGGGAAAAAGCTTTTGAGTTGCTTAATTCATTGTTTTGGAACAAAAATGTACCCTATTTTGGAATGCACGCTCTGAAACATGAATTGCTACAATGTAGCATGTTTAATCAAGTCTGTCTCAAAGAGCAAGAGATATAAGAGTGTCACATGCAAAATCATCTTCGTCACCGCTTCCATATATGTCGTTCACTTTGCCTTTACAACAGATTTATTATTCTAGTTTGCATTTACCTCCGAAGAGAACATTACGAAATCCTCCACTTTTTATAATTTGTGTATGTGTAGTTAAGTTTTGTCAAGTTTATCTTGTCTTGTTAGCCGTCTCAAGAAAGTTTCGCTTGTGTCATTTTGCATCAAATATTATGATGCCCATTTAATTGTTTTACAACAGATATGCTTATTTTGCGGAATTTTTAACGGTCTTTGCTTGACATCTTATCCATTTGAAGCAGCTGAATTGATAGTTATGATAAAAAAAAATTCCCTAACTTGTTACCTGCTAAAATCCTTTCCCGTATCGAACCGAAACTTCATGCGAAATGCAATTCCGGACAGTACCCCGCTTAATCTTATCTTGTCCCCACCTGAGTAGGGTAGGACATGTTAGGTCTACAGTTTGGTTAGGCGATGCCATCCATATACGCTTCCTTGCCCTCCTGTATCGCTTACATTGCTGGGAAATGGGTGCCACCATATATTTGCATTATTGGTAGTCTGATAATCACTCTTAAAGGTCCTGTATTCACTTCCAATATATACATTGTGCTACATATATGTGCATGAATGGACCAGAACTAACTTGCCTAAATGTTTCAGTATTTTTGTGTTTTGTTTCCCAGTTACTAGAAGTTTAGAACACTGGTAGTTTTCCTCTCTTTAACTTTTCCACTTTTACTGGGGGTGGTTGTGAACACTGGCAATTTTGTATTCCTACAGTCTATCTGTTTTCCTGGTCTACTTGCTATTCCCATACATGCATGAACTAAAGAAGCACGTTGCTGGCTTGCATAAATCAGTATTGATTTTGTATGTCGTCCATAACATGCATTACCACTGGGCATTATGCTGCCTAATCGTAGATTTGTTTGCATTTCAATATCCTTTGATGTTTGTGTTGTTTGATATGTTTTGATGTTGAAGTCTGTCACAAGATCAAATAAGTGGACTCAGTAAATGATACAGAAGGTTAACAAAGGTTTTGAGCATAAGGCGTAAGGGTAGGAATACCTATTTGAAAAGTATTAGGCGGCGGTCTTTACATTCACGGGCAACTATAGATCTTATTTTACTTCATGGTTTACATGGCATTTTCACATTTCGATAATACCATACTTTTCCCTTGCTGTATTAGTTTTCCTTTGAAGTGTTGGTCTGTTACGGAGAAATTGGCTGTCTTGTATTTCGATTAAGTTGAAAACACGCTCCGATCTTGTACATAGAAATATAGTGTTCCTTCAAGACCATAACATGGCATGGCTGCAGATTCCAGGCCTTCCTATACACCAAACCAAACCAAACTAAACAATGTGAGCCTTGGGTCCCAACCAATTGGGACCTTCTCCTCTGGACATTTCAAATTCTTTATTTGTATATACTACCAAAATAAGCTTCATTAGTTATAGCCATCAAGAGTGAGTATACAAAACTGAGCTTTCATGGCACAAAGCTAGGCAGCAGGGATCTTCGCAGTTACCAGGCTTTGGGTGGGAACGAGTGCACCATTCGGATTCCCTCTTAATTTATGACCAGGACACCTTTGCTCTACATTTTGTCTGCTCAATATTAGTTTCTATTTGGAAGGCCTATTTGGCAGGGAGCTGATTGACTTTATGAGAACTTATCCATGATATGTGATATGGATATTTATTTCTAGGTTCTTGGTGTTAATGTTGGATATAAATCATCTCGGCCAATACATTCAGTAAATGCCTGCAAGATACTTTCTGCGAATGATTTGTTTCTTTATTCTCCCTTTCAAATTGCATATAACTAAGTAAATTAGGTTTCTTCTCCGTCTGTTGATATTCGTATTACTAATTTATGATGTGTTCCAGGTACCTCAAATTGGACCATCTGTTGAAGATTCGGTTCTGCTGCAACGCCCATTACCTGAACCACGATCTCCAGAAAGCTCAAAGGATGCTGATCATCGGAGTCCTGTTTCAGTTCTGGAAGCCCCATTTCCAGAAGACGTATCCTCTGGTTCCGAATGCTTTGAGAGAGTCAGTGCTGACCTTCAAGGTTACTAGAAGATTTTTATGACTTTTCTTTTGTTGCACGTGGAACTCCTGCTTATGTCCATATACAAGGGATAATAGTGCCATGACATTAAAAACGACTATAAGAAATCAATTCGTAGTGTGGGACATCATCATATAGTTTCATGTTCAGTCTATTCTTAATTTCACCATGTTGGCCTTCAGATAAGATTTCGTCCAATTGTCCATGCAGTTGTATGCAAAATTACCCCTCTAGCCGATAATAGTCACCTCTTCAATCGGGTCCCAACACCCCCGTAATTATCACGTTATTGTTTGTTCTCTGCCTACATGGCTACCTATTCTATTTATAACGGGAGAACGTATAATTCACCAAAAATGTCCTTACAATTAAAATGATGATTTGGGCTACTTATTTTTGCTTCCAGTGTTGCTGTTTCTCTGCTTTAATTTCTCTTTTATCATGTTTGTTACTTGCAGAACTCAGAATGCAGCTCAAGCTTCTCAAGATGGAGTCTGGATCATTTGCAGACAGGGAGATACCCGTGTCAAGTGAAAAAGATGATTGCGAAGTACTCGCGGTAGTCTCCCAAGAAAACAGAATGTCTACTGATGAGAGCTGGGAGTCTTCCTATCTTGTTGATTTGCTAGTTTACTCTGAACTTGAGGATGCCGACCCTGATACATTCGCGTCAAAATGGTTCTCCTCAGAGTGGCCTCTGGGTCCTACTTTATTCGATGACCTCGAGCAGAAGTATAGCAATCAGACAACACGGTTAAGGTCCGACAGGAGGCTGTTGTTTGACCATATTAACTCTGGGCTCATTGAGATGGCAAAGTCATTCGTGGACCCACACCCATCGGTAAAGCTGGCAATGTCGATGAAGGTTGGACCTGCATGGCGGAAAGGTGGGACCAAGTGTGTGCTGCGCCAGTGGCTAGGGAGTGAAGAGAAGAGAGCTAATGAGCATTTGTCGGAGAGGATGCTGGATAGGGAGATGCAGTGGTTAGTTTCGGGGGATGATGTTGAGGTGGTAGGCAGTGAAATTGAGGAGTTGGTGATAGATGAGCTAATATCGGAGATCGTGAACATGTAGAATGTAGATCAGAACTGCATTTTAGGAACAAGTAGAATGGTAGGTGTAGGAGATGATGAATAAAAGGATCATCACATAGAAGGATAATTGGTGATAAGCCATATGTTGGTACTATTTCTTTTACTAAAGCATGTTAAATAGAAAATTATTATAACTAGAACCCAAAATGAAATTTGACAAGAAATCTGTGAATGAATTGGGATTCTGGGCAGGGCATAATTGTTGTTAGGGCATAATTGTTGTTTCAATTTGACAAAATGCTCGCAGGAAATGGTATTGGTTTATTTTCCGATGCATTTTTATGGCTCTAGGCTGAGCCACATTGGATTCACTTAGTAGGGATTTGGGGGAGTTACAATGCAATTTCTTATAGTGCACATGTAATGTGGCAAAACGATTTAGTTTTGTGTGTTGTCTTTCAAATTACATTGTTTTAATCTCATGAATTTTGATAATCATTCACATCATAAATTAAAACGATGTAATTTTAAAGACAAAACGGATAAAATTATGTTATTTTATCCACATTACATGTGTATTATGAGAAAGTGTACTACAGTCTATCTGAATCTGTCAACTTGTGATGGATGAATCTACCCAAAGTCCCCACAAGACCCACACAGCGGGCCATTATTTTAGGATAGCAAAATGGTAAAATTGTTTATTGGAAACACTCTGCTTGCGAATCTTTATGGACACACAGATGCACTCGTGAGCCCGCACCCGTGCACACACACATACACATATATATTTAGAATTATTTGATGTATGTGAGTTTTATGTGCACCGTGTGGAGTTCATGTCTATCGAAAATCTCCGACATAAATGCTCGCGTTAAGATTTAGATATAAATATATTCGAAATTATTGAATATATGAAAGTTTTATGTGCATCGTACGTAGACTACGTACATTAAATAATTTCGGGTATATTTATTTTCTAAGACACTCTTAACAATAAGTTTTGACATCTAAGCATTTTGCAGCCTTGATGTTGAAATGAAAATGTCAAATACTTGGTGGCAATTGGATTGAAGCTTCATATGCCATATTTGAAGCCAAATGAGAATAATCCAAAATAACACTTCAGTATAAAAAAAATGTTACAAATTTGAAAACGTCACCATTGATTGAAGGCACTTTGGTTGGGATCTGTTGGTAAGGTCGGATGTGCCCTCGTATAGATGTCTGTCTCAAATTTAAAAATATGATTTAAATTGTTAATCTCATAGAACTTGACACGCAGAGTAACTTATAAAAAGTCAACTCGAGCGAATGAGAGTAACTTTGTTAACAAATCCAAAGTCATTATCAATGTAAAAAACAATAAGTTCAAATAACTAAAAAAGTGAATTATTAATTAGGTTAATGATATGCGATCGACTTGATTTTTTACTAAATTAGTTTACGCGTCATTCTCTACAACGCGATAATTCAAATCATATTTTAAAGCTCGGGAGGATGTTTATTTTTCAGCACAAGAGACCTAGCTATTCCCGGGCACAGCAGAGCCCCTAAATCCGAGTTGAGGTTGCGAGCTTGGTAGAGCAAGTTTCTTGCAGTTGGCCTTACTAGACAAACTTTTAGCTAATGTCATACATTAATTGGCGTGTCAAATATCAAAAACCGACCTTAGCTCAGTTGGTAGAGCGGAGGACTGTAGTGGGTCAATTCCTGACAGATTATCCTTAGGTCGCTGGTTCGAATCCGGCAGGTCGGATTTTTTTGGTTTGGACTGATTAATTCTGCAAGCCCTTTCCCATCATTTTAATTATTTCTAGTTGTTTTGTATTTAAAATTAATATTTAACTCATTTTTCTTGAATTACTCTTTTGACCTTTTTTCTCGTGCTCTTGGCAAGGAGACATTCTATACACGTACGAACTAACATCTTATCATGTAAAGATTCTTTCCGTGACTCATATTTAATGATTCAAATCGTTTATTTTGTATGTCTCGATATTTTTGTTATTTGTACTAAAAATTATGTTAACCGAACGATACGAAGGATTGATTGATTATTGTATATTTCCCAATCAAAATGCCATGAATTTTTATGTTCTTGCCATAAAGTTTAAGATGAAGATAAAGCTATGGCACATAACTACATAGTTTTTTTAACTATGTTGTTATTTTATTTTTTTTGGTCTATGTTACGCTTTGTTTGGTATAACTGTAAATACGTGTACTACATATAAATAAAAATATGTTTATATTTCTTTATGAACTTGATAGTTCGTGTCTCACACATTATTTGTGACTTGATTTTACACATTTTAGCTTAGTTTTTATGATTTTGTTAAGCTAAACTTTTTTGCCCAATTACAATGTAAAATGTGAACAGAAATATTTACTAATCATTTTAGTTACTTACAAATTGTAAATAGTGTAAAATTATTTTAGCAAAAATGTCTATGATATGGTTTATATTTACAATCCTTAAAAATAAAATTATACAGTGTAACTATTTAAATATTGTTTATTCCCTTTGAGAGTTCTAATTTTGTAAGAAGACAGGCATTTAGAAATTTAGCTTTGATTTCTTATATTACCCTTTACTTCTCACTTTTAAAATTATTCTCAATGAGGACTAATTTTTTAAATGTTATACAATATTTATCTGCTTGAATTTTAAAAGAGAACTAGTACTTAGAAATAAACACAATCCGCTGAGATGGTCTCACAAGAAGAAGTTTTCGTATTTTAAAGACACCCGACTTATTCTAAATTTTGAACTTCCAATATAACGTCAATAATGAAAATTAATAGCATCCTCCTCGTCTCTTTTTAGGTGTCAAGTGCGAAAGGTCGTTTAATTTTTAAATAAATTTTTGTGCACGATTTTTTTGGACATCGTTTGGACACAAAAATATTTTTCGAATAGTTGAACAGTGTTCAAATAATATTCTGTACAGCGTTTATTGTGTAAGAAGCGCTGCGATTCCGCGTATAATTTGTGGGAATTGGAAACCACTCCTTGGGAAACTCACAAAGCAGATAAATAAAGCAACAAAGTTCATGGACAATCAAAAGCCCCCACTAATAAATCTAATCAAATGTTTTAATCCCAAAGCCCAAAAACACACACACTTCTGTTTTCCTACACTCTCTAATAATTTGACTTGCCCAAACTCTGCACCAATTTACAACCACACTAATAATAAACATTTCATCATTACTAACACCACAGAAACCCTAGTTTATTTCTCTTTTAGATTTTATTTTGTTTCAAATTCCAGCAGCAACTGCTTTGCTTTTCTTGATTTCTGAGAGGCTTGAGCTAGCTGCAGGGAGAGAGGAGGATGATGGCATTGGAGGAGTCCACAGTTGTGCTGTTTTCACCTTTGATATGCTCGAAAGTACCCCTAACGGCGTGACGTCACCTA